>PVLD010002662.1:0-160004 GCA_004027595.1 Dinomys branickii | reverse complement strand
CTGCAAAGGCTGCTCCAATGATTCCTTCTCTTTGGGAGAATGTCCCTTAAGCTTTCTGCTGAGATTTGTTCTTCTGTCTTCCCTTTTTTGGGTATCAGATTCAAAATATTGAGCAATAGATTCCCCAGGCAGTTCAGCAGGCAAAGGTCTGCTGCAGAGGCTGCTCCAATGACTTTTCTTTGGGGGAATGTCCCTTAAGTTTTCTGCTGAGAGTTCCGCTTAAAAGGCTGTTCAGATGTTGGTTAGCTACTCCCTAGCGAGAGACCTGGGTGAGGTGTGTAAGACCGCTCCCCCTCCCTCCCAGGGTTCCCTGCAGGTATAGGGATGGATGTCCTCCCCCACTCGGTGATCTGGTCGCGAGCACAGATAGCTCACCAGTTTTCAGAGTCCCTGCAGGCCGGAAGGTTCCAAGGTGCCAGTTTTCTGTGCTATGTTCGCGATCCGCTGCTCGCAGCCACTTGTTTACTCGCGCTCTCCGGGTCTGGGGGAGGGAGCGGGGTGCTCCGTTCCTATGCTGCTCGCGCCGCCCTGGCCAGGGACCGCCGGCTGCCGAGGGTCTAGGCTGCGCCGCCTGCCCGATGCGCGCGATATGTGAGACTGCCGGGCGTTGCCGCTGCTAAAAAGCCGATCTCTGTCGGGAGTCGCTGGAAAGCTGCGCCTGCTCGGGAGGCGGGAGGGACCGAGCTGGCTGTGCCCCCAGGGCGCTCGGACCCAGCCAAGCCCCCTCCCCTCGTGGAGCGTCTCTGGCTCCCAGCATCTGGGGCTTTCCCGCGTCTCGCCACGGCAGTTTGGGCCGCCCTACCGCATCTCCCCTGGCAGCTCAGAGAAACACGTTCAGTTTGATCTTCCCAGCCGAGGTCCCGGCATTCACACTCGCCAAGTGTGTCTCGAGGTGGTGGTGTTTATCACGGAGGATCGCTCCTTTGCTGCTCACCTGGTCGCCATCTTCCCGGAAGTCTGCCTACAGTTTACTTTTAGAACAGCAACATGATATGCTCCATGGACTTGGTCTCTATTGAAACAAGTATCACTGGTGAAATTTTTTTTTTTTTAATAATCTGTTGAAAGCATTGCAAGAACATAGGATAAATAAAGAAATATTCAAGAAAAGGTACTATAACTTGATAAGAATATTGGAAGTCTACAGAATTTGAAAGATGAGAAATTCTTTCCTCTCCCCTCGTGCTTTACCAGGACTGACATCACATTCCAGACATGTTCAGCAATGGACACAGAGCTTCCCTCTTCTAGAAAAATGGTCCAATTTCCAGGTCAGGTCACCAGAATTTCCATGTTGCATGGCTGCATGGTGCAGAGGTGAAGTTCGAGATGAGTGTCACAAAACCAGTAGGGTTCCCCTGTCCTACTAATCCCAGATCAACAGAGATCTGTCTCCAGTGTAGCACAGTAACAGTTATGAGCATTACCACCCTTACCAGTATTTGTTTGTGGGACTGAGAGTCTATGCTGAGAGGCATGACAGAAACCCAGAAATCCCTGGCTTCACCTCTCAAGCTACTTCCAAGGAAGAAAATCTCTCAGAGACAGGCATGCTATTGGATCTACCATCAGCTACGTATCTGTTGTTGAACTTGATCAGGGAACGAGGCAGAGCATTAAACCGAGATCTCTCCATCTGTCCTCAGGGAAATGCCTATATTCAAAACAGAGGGTTGTAACATTCAAATGGAAGGTCGAAATAAGAGGATCGTGGAGGTATTGGTAATAAGACAATTTGTAAAGGCTGTAATGGCAGCCTGATAATGTATAAACCCATCACTGTCTAGTTTGTTCATCAGAGAGAAGCAGTGAAAGAAATAGCTAAGATCAGTCCATCTGAAGTGACAGCAATTCTCAAATATTCAAATCATAACCTGTCCCCACAAAGGATCCTTGATGTAATTGGATCAGATGATAGAAAAATGTTTGCCTCAGGGAATGCAAGCAGACAATAGAGGAACCTGCTTACAATTAGGGAAGCCTAAGGGCTGGGCCTGAGCTTGAGCAGAAAAGCAGCTTTATGAAGCCCGTGTCATCTAAGTGGGTCTTTGGCAATGACCGCGTCTATGCCTTCCAAAGGCATCATCAGAGGCTTTATATTATCAGGGCAATAGGTTTTGCTACAGTAGTCTTGTCCATCGTTAAGCAAATAAGCAAGCACCAATCACAAGCAATGGATGGGTTGTAAATAATTATTCAGAGTTTCTCAAGTATAGAGTTTCTTCAATACGTAAGTCTGATTTCCATCTGTAGATTAAAAAAATTGAAATGTAAATACAGAGGAGTGACCACATAGAAGAAAAACCTGGTCAAAATAAATTCCTAGTGTGAAAGCATATCAAATTTAACAAAAATGGATCTAAACATAGCTATTACTAGTATAGTAAATAATTAAAAGAAAGCCATGATTATGAGAAGTTATGATCTCAATGTTATATATTAAGCAGAGAACATTAATGTAATACATAACTTTAAAAATAAGTTTATGGAAATTTTATTGACAGGCAAAATGTTCTAGAAAGATCCAACAGTAGATTTGATCAGGCATGAGATGGCATTGATAACCTAGTAAACAGACTGACTGAGATTATGCAGAAAGGAAGAAACACAGAAGAACAAACTATATGTAAGAAAGTACAGAAATTCAGAGAAATGTTAAGATGCTGTGATGTTAAATGTATGTGTAAATTTGTTCAGGATACTATTGTGATTGATTGTCTCTTCTCTCTGGACTGTTTTCTGAAGATGATGAAGTATGAAAATCAAGACACAAGAGTGGTGAATGAATGGAGTACACTTTATTAGAAAGAATAAAGAAAATATCTCACCAGCAGAGAGGGGCTCCAAGAGGCACGCACCTAAGTTCAGGGGCTATTTGTCTCTTTTGTGCGATTCTCTTGGGTGTGCCAAATGAGACAATGAAATACTGTGCTTGCTATTTTTAGGTAGGCTGCTGCTATTAGAGGAACACACTTTCCTTGCACCACATCTTCCTAGAGCTTATCTCAGTTAGCACAGACCCTTGTCCTTTGAAACAATGATTGTCATTTTTTAGCAAGGCTTCTTAGGTTAGGGGAACAGACTTCCTTTACCCTCCAGCTTCCTGTGGGATCCTCCACTGAGCCTCTTTCTCTTTGAGTTCTACTTGTGCCAGGATTTATCTCAGCATTCTCAGATCCTCATCTGAGCTGCCTATTGTTCACCTATCATCCTGGGGTGACTATGGTCCCCAGATGCTGCTAACACGCTATTCTAGTTGATGTTTTGAAGATATATTTTAGATTTAATTAACAGTATCTTTGAGCAAAGTCAAACATCTCTGTAATGCTAGTTGGTCTTGTTCAATCTCTTGAAACCCTAACAGAAAAAGTCCACAATCTTCCCAAAAAGAAAGAAGTCTTCCTTTATGCTTCCTGGAGAGTTGTAACACCAAGATCAGTTCTCCCTTGTGTTACTAGCTTGTCCTGCAACAAACTGAACAGAATCCATGTAAGATAAGCACAGAAAAGTGCACACAGACAACATTACATGGTAAGTTGTCTATGCATGGAAAATTCTTAAAAGCAGCAGGGAAAAAGCACGTGATTGTATACAAAGGATCCTCAGTAAAATCAACAGCTAATGTACTATCATAAACAATCGGCAGCAGAAGGCAGTAGAATGACATATTCAGTGTGCTGAAGGAAGAAAATTTTTTGGTGAAAAATTTATTATTTTTAAGTAAAAGTCATAAATATGGCCAAACTATCTGTAAAAATGCAGACAAATTAAAAATAATTCTCATATGAACAGAAATTGAGGGGGCTCATTCTTGGCATACAACGTATAAGAAATCTTGTGGGAAGTTGGTAACTCAATTCCACGTATTATTTGCAAATGAAGACTTCTGGCTTTTGGTTTAATAACTAGAGATTGTTGAAGTTATCATTCACATTTTCACACTCAGGAAAATCTGCACAAAACTAAAAGCCACCCATGCTTCTTAAACCGAACAGAAAATGGAGAATGCTCTGCAAGTTACCACTCTGAACACCGGGTATGAATCTTTGCAGCTTGGTGGGGCAGAGATTTACAAATAGGCTATCATTGATAGAGGCAAAAATAGGAAAATGAAAACTATCTTTAACAAATTGCTGAGGGCTTGTTGGAGCATTCAAAACACTAATAATTCCAACATAAATGTTCATTTTAATCTCTGAAGAGGGAAAATTCTTCACCTTCAGGGCATATTTGAGCCTGGTACAGTGGCACACACATGTAAGTACTCTGAGAAGCTCTGCGAAGAGGATCACAGTTACCATCCCAGATGGGGCAATTAAGCAACTTAGCAAGACTCTGGCACAAGTAAAACAAATAAATGACTAAAAAGAATAAAGGAAGTAGCTTAGTGCAAAGGCACTGAGTTCAATCTCCACAACCTCAATAAAAAAAAAAAAAGGCTTATTGAAGCTTATATCATTACATCATTTTGGAAGGTCAACAATGTTAGAAGGCGTGATAGAACACAAAATATAAATTTGATTAGACACAGATAGGACAGGAATTTTGAAGTCATCAGAAAATAATTTAAAATAGAAATGATTAATATGCAAAGAACTCTAGTGTAAAAATTGAATAAATGCAGGGATAGGTGGAAAATATAAGCAACGTTAGAGGAAATCTAGGAAAAAAACAGAAAGGAAATGTAAAGAACTGTCATATAGAAATGAAGAACTTATTCAATAGACCCTCCAGTAGACTGAGCATAGTAGAAGAAAAGAATCGTGAGGTCAAAGGTATGGCCACTGACTTCTAAGACAAATGTATATATAAACAAACAATCGAAAACAGTAGAATAGACCATCAAAAAAATTGGAAGCTGGAAAAGATATAACCTATTGACAGAAGTAAAGATATGGGAAGGCAGGTAGGACAATGACCCTAGGAAGTAACTTCACAATTGACATGGACAAAGACAACCACTCCCTGCATTCGGGCTGGTTTTCCAGGAATTTAAGAATCCTGAGAACTGTGATTTTGAACTCTGTAATAGGAAAATCCTGAGTCCTAATTGGTCAGATTAAGCTTACAGGGTCACTTGCCATAGGTATCTGAGGGATGCTGAACAAATTCCCATTCTCTGCTTAGTGATACCCCAGAGCACAAGACCCTTCTTAGCTAACCAATCAAGTCTCTTCCCAGTTAGTGGGAGCTTTTTCTTTGTTTTTTCCCTATTTGCAATTTGATTCTTCTCTCTGTAATTTCATTTCTCAGCTTTCTGAGACACCAGCTGGGGAGTGTAAATAACAATATGTTATGGAACTATCAGAATAAGGAATAGGATAGAAAGGAAAAAATAAATATTTGAAGTACTAGAACTAAAAAAAAAAATGATACACAAAAAACCAGTTTCCAAAACCTGAGAAAACACCAAAACACCACCAAGTAAATTAAAAAGGTTGTATAGAAACATATTGTGTCCAAGTTATATAAATTTTTTAAAAACAAAATCATGAAAGAAGTGAGAGGAAAAAATATTTTGTAAAGAAACAAGCACAGGAATTACATTAGTGTTCTCTCAGAAGTTATGTATGATATGACAGTGATTGAATATTAAATGTATTGAAAGAAAAAAAATACAAAACAAAACAACACTGAAGAATTATTAACCCAGCAAAATTTATGCTTGAAAACCGATGAAGGAATAAGACTTTTTCAGGCAAAAATTGATAGACTATTTTGATTAATAATCCCTAAATCCTTGTTTTGATTCAGATCTAAGATGACCCTCAAAAGTTTCATGTATTTGAAAGTCAATAAAGGAAGGACCATTAGAAAATTCAAAGCTCTTAGAGATTAAACAGTGAATTCCTAAGTGGCTCATGGGCCAGAGAATAAGTGTGTAAGTGGAGAATAATAATGGGAATTTAAAATATTTTGAAGTTTTAGATATATTTGTGCCTTGTTTATTTAACTTAGCACAACTTCCTCCAGAATCATTCATGTTATTGAAAAACACATTACTGTTTTCAAAGACCAAAGAGCCTTCCAACCATATGTGTACATACGTTTTCTTTATTTATTCATCTGCTGATGAGTGCATAAGAGCTTCTGTTTTTTCTTGTAAATTGTGAGGCCATAGTTGTAGTTATGCATGTGTCACCATAACGTGATAAATCTCATTCTTTTGGAAATGTACTCAGAAAAGAAATAGATGTGACACATGAAATTTCTACTTTTTAAGGAAATTTCCATTCTGATTTCTTTTTTTTTTTTTTTGGCGGTACTGGGGATCAAACTCAGGACCCTGTGCTTGCTAGGCAGGTACTTATTCCACTGAGCTATATCCCCAGCCCCTCCATTCTGATTTCTTTAGTGGTTCTACTGGATTATTTTCCTACCAGAAATGTAGAAGAGTTTTCTCCCCCAATTTACTTGCCAGGACTTGGTCTTTTTAGTTCATGCTTATAAACATTTTCAGTGAGGTCATGTGTAATCTGAGAGTGATTTTAACTTGCATTTTTAAGGATTAACAATGATAAATCTCTTTTTAAGTGCACTTACTGCTTTTGTGCTTTCTGTTCACTTATCTATACAATTAATTCACTCATTTTTAATTAGGTCCTTTACATGTTAGGTTCTAATTTTTAAATTTTAAAATATATTTTGTATATTAGTCCTCTGTCCAAGGAGAAACTGGAAAAAAATTTTTATTCTTTACATTGTCTTTTCAATCCATTTTACAGAAGATTTTTGTATAGCAAGTGAGACATTTGACGTGAGGAACTGTTGTATAGAAGATTTTCATTAGGTATAATCCCAGTTTTTCATGTTTTATGTTATTTCTTATTCAGTTGGGTTTCTCTTCAGAAAGTTATTACCTATGGATATGTCTGAATATCATACCTATATTATTTTCCAGGGCAATCAATGATTTTCTTTTAATAGTTAGGCCTTTGATCCATTTTGATTTTTATTTTAGTATAGGATGAGAAATATGGGTCTAAATTCATTCTGCATTTGGTTAGCCAGTGTTCCCAGCACCATCTAGGAAAGAAGCTATTTTTTCCCAGCATATGGTTTTTGGCCTCTTTGTGAAACATGAATTGGCTGAGGTTGTTGACTTGTTTCTGTACCTTCAGTTCCACTCAGTTGGTTAATGTGTCCCTTTATGAGCAGGGACATTCTGTTTTTATTATTGTAGATTTGTAGTACAACCTAAAATCTGTGATCGTAATACCTTCCCCTTTGTTCTTTTTGCTTAGGATTGCTTTGGTCACTCTGGGTGTTTACTGGTTTCATATGAATTTGTGGATTTTCTTTTCTAGTTTCATCTAGATTGCTATAGGTATTTTGATTAAATTGCATTAAATGTATATTACCATTTTTGGTCATATGACCATTTTGACAATATTAATTCTTCCTGTCCAAGAAGAGGGAATGTCCCCCTACTTCCTAATGTCCACTTCAATTTTTTTTAGAGTTGTCATTACAGATGTCTCTCACATCATTACTTAGGCTCCTCACCTCAAATGTCTCACATACTGGGCGCCATCTCCCAGGGAAAGACACCCAAGACAGGTGGGCACTGGGCAGTGCTGTACACAGTAGCCCAGACACCAGTGCTCCATTTGGCTTCTGCCCTGAGGCTGTTAAGTACTTTCCCAAGATGCTCTGGTCACCTGACATGGCTACTCCCAGGACTGGGAAGGAGCCCTGCTGTTTCCTCCCACCACCCCTCAGACTGGAAATCATCTAACAAGCTTCTCTTTCAAGTTGCTGTCCAGTGTTTGGGTTTCCTTTTCATCCCAGTCTTCTTTGCTGATGACTTGCAAATGCTGATAAGTATAATCTGAACATCCATGTATTCATGGTTGCCTCCAGCCTATGTGCTTTCTGAATTAAGTTTTAAAATCTATGGAATGTAAAAAAAATGTGACGGGAAGGATGTTAATTGAAGGCATATATCAGAAAAACAACTAAAATCAATATAGAAGCATGACCCTCAGGAAACTACAAAGAACATAAAACCTAATACAAGCAGAAGAAAATAAACTATAGAAAATTGGAGTGAAGATCAATAAAACTGTAAATAGGAAATCAATAGAGAAGTCATTATATACACAAGTCGTTTCCTTGGTGAGATGAGTAGAGTGTTTTCTTTGTTGTTGTTTGTTTTTTGGTACCAGGGATCGAACTAATGACCTCAGACTTAACCAGGCAAGCGCCTATGCCGCTGAGCTATACCCCCAGCCCCAAGATGAGTAGCGTGTTGAATCAGTAGCCAGGCAAGCTCTCCTAAATGTGGAAAAAAATCACACAAATTGTCACTCTTAGTAACGAAAGATGGTAAATACAGGGGAGAAGTAAAATGAAACTATCCTTCACAGATGACATTGTTGTTTATGTGAAAAATATCACTGTTTTGACAAGTAAATAAACTTCTGGAAATAGAAGTCACTGTTATAAGGTCACAAAGTACAAGTTGAATATGCAAATATGTTTCTGAATATTAGCAAATATAATCAATGGACAGTGGAATAATAAATTAAAAATATACTATAATAGAAATAGGCACCACAAAAAATCGCTATGTTGTAATTTAATAAAATATACACAGTCTAGAATGAGAACGATAAGAACTGAGGTAAAAATTGAAAATGTAAGTAAACTAAGATTTAGTCTGTGTGTACAGCCATGAAGACTCAATATTTTTAAGATATCTATTGTTTTCAACTTGCTTTACAAATTCATTGAAACCACAGTCAAAACACCAGTAGTTTTTCTAGTGGGATATTGACCAAATGAAATAAATTTATGTGGAAGAGCAGCATTAAGAATGTCCAAAACTGTACTGAAGAAAATGTACAAAGATAGGACACTTACACATTTCTATCTCAAAACTATTAGATAGCTGTAATAATTCAGGTGGTATTTTTTTTAAAAAAATAGCCATATTGATTAACAGAACAGACTAGAGTTCAAGAACAAATCCGTATTGATCTTTCAGAAGGGAGCAAAAGAACTTTCTCAACAAATGACAGTTGAACACTTGGATGTTCATATGCAAAACAACAAGACTATGCAAGAGGAGAGCTTAGCATTTTTCACAAATACAAGCTCAAGAAGAACATCAAAATGTAAAACATAAAATGATAACTTTTCTAGAAGAAAAAGTAGAATAGAATAGAATAGAAATTGGAGAAAATCTAAGTGATTTTGTGTGTATCAGTGAGTTCTTAATAAGCACCTGAAGCACAACTTGTGAACTAAAAATAATTTAAACATTATTAAAATAAAAACAATCTGTTTTCTGGTCAAATGCAATGTGGCAAATTGTTACAAAGATACAAAAGACCAGCAACCATACTCACTGGAATTACCCAGCTAATTTGAAAAAATTATATCCACACAAAAACTTCTGCTTTAACTTTCATAGCAGCTTTATACACCATCACAAAAATGCCCATCAACTGAGGAATGGATAAAAAATTGATATTTTTACATAATGGAATATTACTCAGCTATAAAAAAGATAAACTTGAGACTTTTATAGGTAAATAGACACAGCTATGAGACCATACTCATGAGTGAAATAAATCAGACCTGCATGTGTAAATGCTATATTTGTCTCACTAGTGTAAGAACCTGAAAGACTGAATAAAATCTAGGAGGTACAATAGGCACTGTGAAACAAAAGGAGATAACAATTGGGATGAGGGAAAAGATAAAAGAAAGAAAGGAAAATATGTATATATGTATACACTGAATAGCTAACTTAGTTGTACTACTGACTTTTATTGCACTATTGAAATAAACAGTTAATGTTTAAGTGATCAAACTTACATGTCTATATTTGTTTATGAGTATTCAATTTGAAGATAACAATATGTAATACAACAACCATTGTTAATTTCCTATCACCTTGTCTAAAACTCTGTATTACTTGTATTATTTTTTTGTTCTTTTCTAAATGTATGTGTGTTTGTTACCACGTTTTCATTCTTTTATCTTTAAAATTTAAAAAAATTTGATGTAATCCAAAAGTCTTTCAATAGGTGTATTGACAAGTCAACTGGGATGAATTATGATAAAGAATATTATTTACCTATTGTTATGAGTTATATCTAGATGTGCCCCCCCCAAAGCCTTATGCAGTCTTAGGTGGGGGTTATTGAAGGTCGCTGAATCTAGGGTGTATCATTACTAAATTAGTCTACTGATTAGCTTGGCATAGTGTTGGAAAGAATTAATGGTGACCCAGGCTGGGTGTAAGCGCTACCCTCCTTAAGGATAAATGGCCTGCATAAAATATAAGGGCCAGAAAAAGGATAGTATCCTTGCTTGTTGTTTCTAGCTTGCTACCTTCTCCCTGCCATGAACTATTTCTGCTCTGGTAGGCTCCTCTGCCATGCCACCCTGCCTTGGAGCCAGCCAACTAAGAGCTGAAACCTCTACAAACAGTTGACTAATCACTTTCTCCTTTAACTTTTGGTGTCAGGTATTTTGTTTCAGCAATGAGAAAACTATCTAATGAATCTATTAAAAATGAGCAGTCAGACATAAAAAGATATTAATTAACCATAAATGCTTATATCTAAGTGTAAGAGTTCAGTCCAAAAAGGATGCAACCTGCATTATTCCAATATATGGCACTCCAGGAAGATAAAACTCTAGAGACAATAGAAGTATTAACTTTGGGGAATCAGGAAAATAAGAGACAGACTGGAAAGGTGTCTTTTTAAGGCTGTGCAATAATTGCATACAACACTATAATATACAACATTCTGCATCTGTTCAAAATCTCAACCTTGACAGCAAAAACACTGAATTTTAATATATTTAAACAAAAATAGAATAACATTAGTGTTACAGTGCCAACATGAAATAGAGACAATGAGAAAATAATCTAACTGTATCACAAGTAATAAATGAAACTCATTTTAGGGGATTGGGGAGAAAAGTTGCTGATCCAAGCAATGTGGGATACAGAGAATGTTTCACAACAAAGGCGGAGGAGCGCCACGTAAGTGATGCATTCGGTTGAGAAAGTTGCTTTCCACAAGGCTGAAGGTAAAAATTCTGGTATTAGTTTTTGAGATAGGCCAGAAGAGATAAACAGGAAAGTTGCAGATAGTTTAATACATACCCTGCCTTCAAGAAAAGGAAGTCCCGCCTCACTCTTAAACAGGGGTCACGCATATTTTGTTTCAGAGTTTAATACAGAAGGGCAGGCAAGAGGAGAATCTTGACAAACATGAAACTAGCCAAGAGATCAATGAACCATCACAATGACAGCGCACACCCGCAGGAGAGGATGATGAAAGTCAAGCCTCTGCTTGTGATTTCCTTCCCAAGAGCTCCCCGCCCCAGTCTAATCATAGGAAAGTGTCACACAACGCCTGATGGAGGGACATCCCAGAGATTACAGGGGAAGGACATTCCAATCAAGACTTCTCAAAATTTTCAAGGTTATTAAGGGTAGAGACGAAGAAAATCTTGAAAAATTGTCATAGCCAAGAGAAATGTAAAGGGGCACAGCAACCAAATATCCTGGCTAGATTCCAAATCAAAGGAGAAGCTTAACTAAATATTAAGAAAATCAATCTCTTGATTGAAAAGCATTTTATATTTTCTTACTTGTTTGTTAGAGGTTGCTGTTAGATATTTGAAATTGTAAATTCACTATATTTGTAAATATTAATTTATATTTCATCTGAAATCATAAATTATGCTACATATAAAAATAACACTCATATTTCATTAACTCCTTAAGAATAAACCCAGAGTTACATGCACTACCCCCTCTACTCCCCCGAGACCAAAGGAGAAGTTAACTGAATTTACAAAATAGTTATATTGTATCTACTGAGTCACAGTGACTCGTTACCACAGCTACCTTAACAATAGTTTCTCTTATGCACACACACACACACACACACACACACACACACACACACACACACATTGTGAACCCTCTCCCAGAGTGCAAAAACTAAAATGTCCATTGACATTCTGTCCTGTGTACATATTAAAGCAATACCTTTGCAATAAAAAATGTATACAACACAGAGGCTTTGCCTGGAGGTCTATTATGAGAACATGAGAACATAGGAATTACCTTCTATAATAGGTTTAGTGTTATTTTGTGAATTGTATTTCATAATTTGATATTTCTTGATAGGTAACCATAAAAGCTAGAATATAAACGAAAGATAAACATTGTAGATCAATGTCTACTTGTGGCTTTATTAACTAATTCAGACCTAAATATGAATTCCTGTCTGAATATTTGGCAGTTGCATGAGTGTCAAATAAGTTTTTTCCTCATCAGTTTTTGTTTTCTTACATGTATGCAGTGTGCAAATATTATTTATATTATGTAGATTTACACAGAGTTTTAAAAGGAAATTGTCAAGACAGCTGTACATACTTAGCTTTTATTAGAACAAAGGTGGCCATTTATAGAGGCAAATAAATATTTAGGAAGGCAAATAAAGTTTTATGGTGGCAAATAAAGTTTTGTGATTTTAAACAATATAGCACAATGTTATAAATTACCTTGAATACAAATGAAATGAATTATGAGTTAATTATATATAAACTTCAACAATGTTTCTAATATGAATCATTGCAAATTCAGTCCTTATTGAGTAAATACTGACACAACTGATATTTTTAATAACTCTTTTCAATTATTTGCATGTGAGTACATTGAAAAACATATAAAATTTATATTAGTGCAAAAGGTAATGTAAGTTTCTAGTAATTACAACTGAGTTGGGAATAGCTGTTGAGTAATGAAATTAATGTTTACCTCTTGCATTTACAACATAGATGAAGAACAGATGCCAAAACCTTACTTTTAATTCTCAAAAACAAAAGGAAAACAAATGGCTCAGAAAAGACAGGTGGTCAATTAAAACATTTGAATCTCACAAATCTCTAGGGTTCAGTAAAACCCCTGTGGAAATTCAGAAACAAAAATACATTGCCTTCTCCATGTAGTATTTGCTTTAATACTAAGAAACATTTACAAAAGGTGATATATGTGGATAATAAGTTTATTTAAAATTTTAGGAAAACAACTCAGAGAAGATGTTGGTTATGTAAAGTTCTAATACTGTAACTATGAAACAACATATATCAGTTAATAATACTGTATAATAATGACTTTTGAAAGTATGGTGACATTCTCTCAATTTTTGTCTTAATAGAAAATGTTTCACAGTGTTAGAATATTTAGTGCTCTTTGGACTGCCATCCATTCAGTGAAAAATTTACACATTAAAGTAACTAAACCAAATTTATTGTACGTTGCCTGTGCTACCTTTCTTTAACTGACAAAGTAAATCAAGGCTACATGACAAAAAACTTGGAGTGGACAAAGAGACTATAAGGGTGCAGCACTGATTAACAGATACAAAGGAGAAAAACACATTTATAATTTATAAGAAGCTTTATGAGAATATTAAACATTATGCATTCTGAGGCTAGAGAAGCAAGTGCAATTGGTATATATTTTGCTACATCACATGTGATTATAGATTGGACACAAAAGCTTTTATTTCTAATATAGTAAATGGATATCTTGTATTTCATTTGTCTGAATTAAATGTGTAGCTTTAGAAGGTAAATATACATTTAAATAAGTAAATATAGAAAGTTAAAAACCAAAAGCTGATGTATTCCATGTTACTAAATATAAGAAAATGCTTACACATTTTTATTCCAGATTATTTACATTATCAAATTTATATAATAAAGAAGCTTCACAATTTACAGTGAGGTCACATATTGATAAACCTATCTGCAGTTGAAAATACATTAATTTGAAAATACATTTAGTACAAATAATCACCAAAATTATGGCTTGGCCTAGCCTACCTTAGATGAGTTTTGCTGAGAACAAAGTCATGCAACACAAAGTTTTTTTAATAATAAAGATGATTCTTGTGAAATTTATTGAAACCTGTATCCAAAGGTGTGATCAACACAACACACCCTGTCTTGTGGCTGGTGGGGCCTGCAGCTCACTGCTTCTGCTCAGGGTCAGGGAAGAGTTGAAAACTGCTCCGCAGACAATAGCCTGGGAGAGGGTCAGAAGTCTAAATTCCAAGTGAGGTTTCCATTAAATACGTATCACATTTATACCTCTGTAGAGTTGGACAACCATAAGTCTAGCCACTGCAAACAGTATTCTGTTTACAGAAGCTCCCGAATTTTCATTGTGTATTCACAAGTAATATCTATATGTGCTGTTACTCACATTCATTTTCTTTGAATTGGAAATATAACTTTAGTCTCTCAGTTTCACTTTGTCCTTTCTTCCTCTCATACCCAAAAGGCTGGTAGGAAGCCCATCAAAGAATTTACTGAAGAGCCAGACAAGTACAGTGAACTTCTGCTTTCCCAGTGAAGACTGCTGCTGTTTCTTTAGCTGGGTCCTCAGCTACCTACGCTTCCACGCTGCCATAGAGAGAGTTGTGTTGTCTCAAAATTAGGGTCCCTTATCTACTTTCACACAGTTGAATAAATGTCAAGGTAGAGTTCAAAGGGAGGGAATTCAGGTAAAACGAGATGATGAGCAGCCCCTGATTTAATGAATCAGTGCTTTGTCTTGTAACAGAGAGAGAACAGAAACTCTCTTCTGCGTGCCCCCAAAGGCAGAACCAGTGTAAGTCAAGAAAGAAGGCCTCTCAGAAGCTATAGCAGGTGTCACCATTCTCTACAACTGTGAGAACAAAATAATATTTCTATTCTTTGAGCCCAAATTTAAAACTCATAGCTTTCTTTTAGTGAAACATTATTGCTTAAAGAGGAACCTCTAATGTATAATTCTGAACACCAACAAAAGCTTATGAAAATACTGTAACTGCATTTATTTTGAAACAAATATGAGTTGCCTTCTGTCTGAGACACATAAAACTGAATTCTAGAACAAGGTAACAATGTAATCCTGGCAATGGCGAATAAGTCTATATACTCAGTGTTCAAAGTTCGTTGGCCTTTAAAATTTTTAGTATAAAATAAATTTTAAAGCATGTAAAAATGCTATAGAATTTTCACTCTGAAATAAATATAAACATGCTATAGAATCAAAACACACTAATAGCACAAGGAGATGTCCCAATAGTGAGAGGGTGTACATAGGTTAGATGTTTGTAATAGCAGATTTTGTTCAGCTTTCTAGGGTTTTTATTTTATTTTATTTTATTTTATTTTATTTTATTGTTTTATTCTGTTCTGCAGGAGACCATATAAGTTTTAAGAGATTTGCCCCAATCTCCTTCCTAAACAGCAAGCATTTGATCTCTAGCTTGGACTAATGCCTTTAGCACTGGCTCTCAGCATGAGTAACGGCAGGGTAACATTTGGCTAAAACAGAAAGCCAAGGGTAATTAAATTCTGAATGTTGGACTAATGGCTTTCTAAGAGTATAGTCAAGCTGAATATAATGAGCACAAGGAACAGATCAATAACAAAATGCAAATCCAGACAGAATCAGAAGCAGTACACAAATGTAATATTCCACTCATTGTGAAGGTGCAGTCTGGCAAATTTCTCCGGAGGATAAAGGAAATTTTATGCAGTACCAAGTTCTGAAGTTATTGTGTGCATAGGCTTGTGGTAGATGGCATGTAGAGAAAACTTAGAACTGATCTCTGATCTCATAAGACAGGTCACTTGCTGACATGTCACATGACTTCATAGTAGTATTATTATAGTTCCATAAGCCACCGATGCAGGTTGTGAGTGGCACAAATATATAAGTGAACATTTGACCCCATATTGAATGAGAGTCCATTTCTTGTGAGTGAGAATGAGGAAGGGCCATCTGGGCAAGGAGAAATTGCTAAATGCTTTCAGTCCAGGAACAGAGCATGAGAGAAATGTGAGTTTCTGTTGAGCAGCTGAAAATCAGAGCCACAGAATGGGACACTGCACAGGGTATTCATAGAAGTAAAAGTGCCCATGACGGCGCAATAGTCTATTGAACTTATTAAGAGAAAACGAGTTTTCAGGAACTCTGCTAAATGCTTTAAAACACTTCTCTAGAACTCTGCAAGACAGTTTTAATAGCCAATTTACAAATGTTAAAACAGGTTGAAAAGGTTAAATATCTTGCCAATTGCCTCACCACTAATAGTTGGTAAAAGAAGAATCAAAATTCCAATTTATCTGACCCAAACGTACACGTTCTTATCTACTATAAAACCTCAAAGGAGAAACGGATCTTTCGGTGTGTGGTACATTCAACTTACAAATATATGTGTATATATATTTTTAGAAAATAACCTGAAGATGGCATACACTCAAATAAATCCTTTAAATATTTAAGAAGTATTTGTGAATACCTGAGCATCAGAGGTGAGTCATCTGAGAAATAAAGTAGAGAGGTCCTACCAGTCTGTATCATTACAAGAGGCAGAGTCGAGGGTAATTAAGGAAGAGGTAGCCATGAACTACGGACAGGCAGACCAGAGTTAAACCCACGAGAAGAAAGGGCTGCAAGAGCAAAGTCTAAGGCAGCCTTCTTTAAAACGTCAAAGTGTTGATGAAATTTTACCTCAAGAAAAACCAGAGACAAATGAAGAAAAATTGGACAAATGTAATATATCCTGCCTTCGAAGTGGTAAGAAGATCACTGCAAAAGTGGTGCTGTAACTTGAATCCGTTTAAAAAAATCGAGATTGATCCACGTCTGTGTATGTAATGTATTTATTTCTATTTGTCCAGTAGTATATCATCAAGAGTATTTTAAGTGATTTTTTTCTATTCAATTTTCAATGAGTATTTGGGTTATTTTACTTTAAGTCTAATATGCTTCATTGAAAAAAAATTTCTAAGTCTTTTCCAAAGTGTTTACACATTCTTGTTGTCCGACCAGCAGTGTTTCTCTGCACTTTGTCCATGCACATGCCTCCTTAATGGGCTTATAATGATATCTTATAGTGATTTTAATTTCACACTTCCCCGATAACTACTGTGTAAAGTGTACTTATTTTACATCTATTTTTAACTGATTCTTGGAAACATAAACTTATACACATGTACAGAGTACCACGCAATATATGGCGTTTTATAAGATCTTTCATGTATTTGAGAACTGCACTGCTTATGTGGAAT
This sequence comes from Dinomys branickii, assembly GCA_004027595.1. NCBI lineage: Eukaryota > Metazoa > Chordata > Mammalia > Rodentia > Dinomyidae > Dinomys > Dinomys branickii. The sequence continues at coordinate 142,895 of PVLD010002662.1, read as the reverse complement.
CTGTAAGTGCAAAGAGTTCTTTGTACATATAAATGTCTCCAGTCTGTGCACTGCATTTTAATTTCACTAGCACTGTCTTTTATAAAATAAGTGATTCTAATATCATTATGCTACTTAGCAGGGTATTTTTGTTTGGTGGATCTCTGTATCATTTCTAATTTTTTAATTATCTTTTATTCTTTTTAATGATTTGATCAATCTTGCATTTGTATATCTTGTCATCCGAGCAACTTTGTTGAAGATAACAACAACCACTGTTAATCCCTATCATTTTGATCTGAAACACTGTATCATTTTTATTGTTTTGGCTTTGTTTTGCTTTTGTCTCTTTTTTAAAAATTCTCTTTATAATAAAAAAGAAAGGAAAGTTTGTCTACCCTAAGTCTATAAAGAGATCCTTGGGCAGTATCTATCAAATGTGTTTTGTAGGTTTAGCTTTTTAAAATATTATCATATGATAGACTTTCAAGTTTTATTTGCTCATTAATATAAAAATGATGATTCTTTGTTTTCAATTATTTTGGTATCATTTTTTGAAAATCCTGGAGCTGTTGGATGAATTTAGTGCCACTCATTTTGTAACTTCATTGACTTAGTATGGGTCTCCTTTGATTCTACAATCATTTTATTCCTCTACATTTAATAATAATATAATATTGCTTTGATTATTGCAAATAAATATTGTCTTAAAATTAAGTAGAATAAATTCTTAACCTTATTCTTCATTATCAAAATTACGTTCTTCCCCATATCATGTATTTACATATAAATTTTAGAATCAGCTTGCAATTTTTATAGCTAATGCCTTCTCAAAGTTTGCTTTGGATTGTAATAAATCCATGCCACATTTTGGATACACATCAATGCTAATGAGTCTTTCTATCCATGTACACGACATATCTCTTTAATTATTTCTCTATTTCTTTTAGGGATATTTTTAGCTTCTTCACAAGAACTTCTTGCATATATTTTATTTCAAATGTACATATTTTCCTCACATTGTATACTTTCATAAATGTGAGGTTTTGCATGTGTCTTGAATACCTTTCTCTGTTGCTGAGACAAAATTGTTGCCAAATAAAGGAAGAAAAAGTTTATTTAGCTCTCTGTTTGTGGAGGTTTCAGTCCATACTTGGCTGGCTCCAAGGCAGAGTGGCACATGGCAGAGGGCAACCATTCATGGTGGCTGAAAATAGCAAAAGCAACAAGAGAAAAAGGGAGGAATGGTGGCCAGCAGCCTCTTTCTCCCCTTACTTATGCAAACTATCCACCCCAGGGCAGGTGTGGCACTCACACCCCCGAATCAATCCTAAACTCTAGAAGTCCCACCCATGACTGCATGTGTCTTTGGGGGTCACCCAGACACAAACCATAACAGCATGACTTTCTAATTTTATTTCCAAATTAAAAATTGATGCATGTTTCTGTTAGTCAATTTCCTTTTACTGTGGCAACATGCCCAACAGTCACAACTAATCAAACTTCTTTTGAGCTTACAGTTTTGGGAGGTTCAATCCATGGTTAGTTGGCAGAAAATCCATGGTGGAAAGGGAAGGCAGCGCAAAGCTGCTCACCTTATGGCAGTCAGGAAGCAGAGGGAGAAGAAGGACCTGAAGGATGCCTCCCAGTGATGCGCCTCTTCCAATGAGGCCCCCACCTGCCAACAACACATGTAGCCACAGTTTTATACATACAGTAATCCACTAACGTGCATAACTCTCCAATGATCTAATCACTTTTCAAAATCCCCACACCTTAATACCTGAGATTCTGGGGGGACATTTGAGAACTAAGGCATAAATTTCCACTCCTAGCCTCCCTAAGACTCACGTTCATTTCATATATGGAAAATGCACTTGGTGCATCTCCAAAAGTCATCAAAGTTTTAAGTTTCAGTATTGCTGAAAAACCCAGCTCCAGAGACTTCTTTGAGAGTCATGGCAAACTCTTTACTGTCAGTTCCTATAAAAATAAAAAAGAATGTTAAGTGCTTCCAACAGACGACATAGAGTAAACAAATAGTCCCATTTCGAAAGGGAACTTTAAAAGAGTGGAAAGTAATTAAACCAAAGCAAAAACAAAAACCTGTAAGGGAAATGTTGTCCTTTTTCCCATGTAGAGCTCCTGGGGCAGGATGTGAGATGTGTATTCCAAAGGGCTTGTGTAGCCTCCCTCTAGAATCTTACTGGTTACAGCCCACATGACCTCAGCTTTCACCTGGTTTCACTCACTGATTACATCTTTCTCTGCAGACGATCCACATTTATGGCATTTTCAATGACCTGGGTCTCTGCTGCCCTTTCACCATCACTTACACAGGTTCATGCATAGCCATATCAGACGTTCATTGCCTGTCCTCCCAGGCCTTTATTTGAAATATAAGTGGAAGTCTCCGTGACTCCACAGTTGCATTCTTCATGCATAGGGGTAACACCAAGATTTGCTACCAGCTCAAGTAGTAGCCTGGTCCTCTTGGAGCACTGTTGCAGAGGTCTCTTAGTACATATATGACTGAGGTAAGGGAAACAAATCCTGAGGAACAAAATCCCTAGGTGGAGTTTTTCAAGCAGGGGCCATAGCGACTTCTCAAATGAAATCTTTACACTTTGGGCCTTTAAGCCTGTGATAGGTGGGTTCATTCCTGAGATGCCTTCAAGATGTCTATCTTCTCTTTCCAAAGTAATTAGTTTTTTTTAAACAATGTTAATTCATTTGCAAATTTCACTTCCTTTGGCTCTATTTATGTAGTTCCTTTGGGCCAAATTTAAATTTTTAGGATTATTTCTGCTCTAACTTTTGTCCCTGAGTTTCACTATAAATTTGGCCCAAGGCAGCCAGCTGTACCTATGCCACAGCCTAAATGTTGGGCTTTCTTGAAATATACTTTGCCAAATTAATTAATTTCAGTCTTCTATAAAGTCTTGGGTATGGGCAAAATCCAGACACATTTTCTGCTAGAGTATAACACTAATGGCTTCTAGTCCAACTGTCAGTGAAATCCTTTCTCCCAACTAAACCCCTTAAACCTGAACTTAAAGTTCAGCATTTTTTTCAACATTGTGATCTTCTGAGCCCAGTAGGCTTGGCTTAAGGATTCCAGGGCTTGTCTATCCCACATCTCCAGACTCTTCAAACTTCTCCCACAGATCACTTTGAATGGCTTCTAAAATGCATGGTCATGTACAGTCACAGTAACAACCTCAATTCTCTGGTTTCCAGAATTTTGTTCTCAGAACTTGGTAAGTCTTGTAATGGATTCTTTTTGGTAGAGTCCATTAAATTATCTATGTATAGCAACATTCCATTTACTAGCCAACAGGATTTTGAATCTTCCTCTAAACTTCGTAAATTTACTTTCTAGACTCGCTGAACTAGGCAAAAACTCAAACACAACACTGAGTCATAGCAATGAAACATATTCACTCATTGCTTCTATTTAACACTGTTCTTTTCCCCCATAAATTTGGATATACTATGTTTTAACTCTTTCAATTGAAAATATTTTAGAATCCATTTTTTTAACTTTGGCCAATATTTCATTTGTGATATGCTGCTTATGTCTGAAACAACTACTATTTCTTTAAAAGATCCTGTTAATTTTAATTACTTTGTATAATGTATATAGATATAAATATAGATATATAGATATGTACATAGATATATGCAAACTTCTAATCATTTTATAGTATTTAATTCAAAAAGTTAATACTCTGATAATACAAAAAGGTTTTGCAGCATAAACCCTGTAACACATCAAATTAGTATCAACGTTTATATTTCCATGTTATATAAGACATGTAACCAAGGGAGAAAATAATAAATTTTATCTCTATGTTGGTTACAATATAAAAATCTGAACAACTATCTGAAAAGATGAAAAAATAAAACAAGGAGTCAAGAGTTGGAGAAGTGACCTGCATGGGGTGGGTACGAGTGGGAACTCTCTTTCACCTCTCTTGTGGCAGTGTCCAGAGTAATCTGCTGCTTGGAGTTTGGTTGTCATTAGTCACAGTGGACACTGAAACTACCACACAAATCAAATTTTCTTCTTCTGGAAAGATAATGGCAAAAGGATGAATGTAGACTAAAGACAGGAGGATAGAAATGTGCCTTGAGTTCTCTCTCTCCCTCTCTCTCTCTCCCTCTCCCTCTCTCTCTCCCTGCCTCTCTGTCTAGCTGTTTCTCTCTGTCTCTCTCTTTTCTCTCTGTGTCTCTCAATGTCTCTCTGCCGTTCTGCCTCTGCCTTTCCTTCTGCTCCATCCCTCCCTTCCCTCCCTCCTTTTTTCCTCAGGATTGTCCAACAGAAGACATACAGCTGAAATATTTATTTTATCTATTGTCAGTTTTTCTAAGGAGCGCTTTTGTATTTAGTGACAGTTGTGTTTATAAGCTAAAATTTGAGCTCCAAATGGTTATTACAATATGTACCTATCCACAAAGGTGTACACCACACACACTCATGCATGCACACAATAGGTAAAAGGTACACATGTATCCTTAATTTCTCATGTTAATTCCAGTCCAATACCATAAGTTTATTTTAGGGCTTACCATTTGTCTTAATTGTAATTTTTTTTGATAATAGGAAAATTTAATTCTACCATATTCAATGTATCAAATTATTGGCCCTTCTTTAACCAAACTCCTAGCCACAGTAATCAAAATTTTAACATATAGATGTAAATCTCCTAAAAACGGGGTCATATCAAGTGGGACTAACCCTTATCACTGTCTAAGGGAGAAAGGAAAAGGACATCAAGAGGGAGAGAGAAAGAACAAATGTACGCAGACGGGAAGGGCAAGGAAGAAGAAGAAATTGGGAGGAGAGTCACGTTTAAAAAAATTGCTAATATTCACAATGTTTATTCCTGGCTGTGAAGTATTACTAAACTTCAGGAACACTCCACAAATCTTATACAAAGTCAAAATTTCTATTTTCTGTGGGGTCAGGTGGATGAGATTAAGGACAGTTCAGGACATCTTACTTTTAACACTGAGAGAGGAGAAGTGAGCAAGATTACAAGTTCCTCTCATCACATCCACATCTCCCAGCCCTTTGTACTGGCCTTTCTCTGCCTGGGGCCTTTCCAGTTCTGTGGGTCTGTCAACACACTCTCACTTCCTGTCAGCACATTGGCTCCAGGTTTATTTCTGCCATACTTCATCTGATTGCCACAGCAAAATACATAAACTGTGTGACTTAAAAGCAGCAGAGTTTTATTTCCCATGATATGGAGGCTATAAAGCCCAAAAATGAACCCTACGAGCGTCAGTGTCTGGAGAGGTTCCCCCACTCTGGTTCAGGAATGGTATATTCTCCTGGACTCATCATGGGATTGAAAGGTTATTAGGGTAGGGCTCTGCGGTCTCTAATAAGGGCACAAATCCCATGAGTTAATCAACGCACAAAACCCTTGCTTCCAAATCTTTCTTAATACTGTCACACTGAGTGTAAAGATTTCACCATCTGAACTTTGAAAAGATAAAGTAAGACCATAGCACGTTTTAATGAAAGGACATAAGGAAGAAAAATAAGGAAGTTTAAAAGCAATAATACCCTGCATTTTTAACATACTGCAGTTTGATGAACTGTGTTTCCCCCACAATCAATTTAGAACATTTTTCTCATTCTAAGATATGTCCTCAGGGTTTTGCAGAGTTCATATTCTGTTGATAGCCCAACAGAGGCTGGCTCTGTAGAACTGCTGGTTAGGTTTCTATCACAGTAGATTCCCCATTTCCAGAATATCATTTGGGTAGAAATATATATGGTATGTGATATTTTATATTTGATTTTTTTCACAAAATATGTTTCTGAGGTTATCTATGTTGTGTTTATCAAACATTAGTTTCTCTACAATATGATTTGTATACTACAATATGTCCATCTATTCATTAGGTAATATGCATTTGCTTTATTTACTTTTTCATTGTTGTATGTAATGTTGATGTAAACATTCATATTACATGTGGGGTAGATCCATGTATTTATCTTCAGTGATATCTCCCAATGTTTGTTGTTGTCTGATAAATGTCTCTTTATGGTAAAAAGCTGCACTAATTTGGGCTTCTTCAATAATGTATTTCCTTAGAAGCTAAGAGATAGCTTTAAATGTTTTTCTAACTCAGCCTTGAAAATCTAGTAACATTACTTCTGCCACATTTCATCGCTTAAACAAATTATTCTAAAGATGGAGTAAATAAAAATGGATTTCTAAAAAATGCTCCAATACCATAGGAAGGCCAGAGAAGGCAGTTATAAATTAGAATTGCAGATAAAAAAAGGAGAATAATTAAAAAGTGCCATTTAAACCTTAACATGTTCATAATTACATATGAAGTCTTAAAATTTGTATATTAAAAAAACGCAGTGGCAATAAAGATTTAAAAATTGTAATCCAGCTGTAGTCTGTCATTAAGTTACTCATTTAAAAATAGGTGCATTTTAGAAATGTATAATTAGGCAAACTTATTTTAGTTTAGTCATACAGAATATGTTCACAACTCTACAAGGTATATCCTACCCCACACCCTGGCTTTCAACAAAGTAATGGGCTATGCTAGCGTAGAGTAAACATTTTTTAATAAGTAGAATGAAGATGCTCTAAAATAATGATAAAAAGTATATTATAGTAAAACATAAACTAGTAATACAGTCACTCATTATTATTAGATTTATGTATTGCATTTATTAAATATATTTTTAAAAATATTTTTTAGCACTGGCAGGTCAAAATTCACCTAAAAAAGGAAAAAGGGGTTGTACAATGATATATTAAAGTGAACGTCACAGCAGTTCAACACACACATAAATAAGTCTATGTAAAGTAATATTTGTGAATAAATTTTGCAGGTCGATATCAATTTGTCACTTTTTATATTGTATTTTATATAAAATTGTGATATTTGGAGAAACTTGGTCAAAAATATCTGAGCTATCCAGGTATCATTCTTTAAATCTATATGAGAATTTATAATCAGCTTCAAGTAAAAATAAATGTATAAATCTACTTGTTTAAAAGTTTGAGACTTTTTATGTGAGAACCTCTAATTCCCAGCATTCAATGAAAAATTTAGATACAAAGTTTATAAGTACCACCAATGTGTGAAAATAAGGGAAAGCAAATTGATTTGATAGTGTAATTATTAAGAAAATTGTTAGGGCCCAAAAGTAACGTACCACAGCAGTGCAGTCCCTTCTGTGATCTGAGCACTTAAAATGAAGCTATCTTATTTTCTGATGTACTGTAAAAACCAGGTGACAGCATTCCTGCTAAACAATACAGACATAAAAATAAATCAACAAAAATACCATTATTTTTCCTTTGAAAATGCTGAATACTTTTCTCAACATGTAGCAAATATGTTTTAAGAAAAATATCAAAATCAGAGGTAGGGACACATCAAGCCCAATGGAATTTGGTTCAGAATAAACAATTTACAATTTTAAAAAGGAAAAATAGTATTTATCTCCAAAAGGAAGCACAAATATGTTACATAACTTAATAATTACCTACTACATAAATAAATTAAAAAAATAGATTCTTTCCCCCACTGAGATAAATAGCTGTAACACACTGGCTGTGTTAACGTAGTCCTAGTCTGTATGGAGTCAGAGTCCTATAAAAATGAAGTACAAGACTGTCTTGCAAATACCACGATTTCACTCAGCATTTCATAAGTTAAAACTACTCTTACATGCAGAATTAGAAAACCAAGGAATAAAACAAAGTAAACATTGGTAAATTACTTCATAGTCTCTGTAGTAAATTCCAATGAATTTACCGGTATCTTAAAAGACCTACGACAATTTCAGTAACCCCAAGAGAAAAGTTTCAATTAGGGAGAAAATTGTGTTTACATAATACTTACAAATTAAATACAGAAAAAATATCCCTGATTGACTAACCCAAACTATATAGCATTTAGAGTGGTGGATTAGTTGCATTAAGATTTAGAGGCTCTTAACTGTCAACAAAGGTGCTTATATTACAGCCAATAAGGAGCACTGCTAATGCACTTATGAAGGAAGCCACAGGACTGGAATTCTACTATAAAGTGATTAACCTGGCTTTGTGTAAAAATAGATTGATGCGCGCGGATGGCATATGTGGTTGCCTATTATGCTTCTACTTCCATGTCTGGATTAACAATAATAAGTTACTTCAGGGAAATAATTAATGACAATTAGAAATGACGAGAATATAAATAATTTGCCGAATAACATGGAGGGAGCATTTTAACAACCTAACAACTTATTGGTTATGGGATGCCAAATTTAAAAGCTCTCCCTGGGTGATCAGAATGCAATTAACTAAATGAAATGTGATAGATATACACATTTTCTAAAGAAGGTCAGGAGAATATAAAGTCCTCAGAGAAGATGAGAAAGCAGGTTGAGAAGCTATCATGGTGGATCTGAAGCAATTAAATAAAATGTGTGTGGATTTATGAGTCCATATACATAATCAGTAAGTAAAGAAAAACTAATAAATCCAAGAGAAGAATTATAATCTTCATATAATTATTATTTTCAGCCATTTAATAATTCTACAGTTGCAGTTACACATGAACATGGCTGAGCCACTATGTCCAGATAGCTGGCTAAATATTATTTTTTTTCAGGTTTCAGTGAGGGTGTTTTTGGATGATCTTAGCTTTTAAATTTGGACCCTATCCAACCAGGTGAAGACCTGACTACTGTAACAAATGATTGATCTAGCATAACTGTCCATCTTTTTGCTAGATCTTTATTACATTAATCATAATTACTATGAACTGTGTATGCAAGGTCTAACCAATGATACATCCTCATCCTGACTTGTGAACAACTTTTGCTTTTGTTCCCTTACTGGGCTGTTTCAAGTTCTTTGAACGTTGGACTATTTTTAGAGAAAAATAGCACAGTTAATGTTAATGGACTAAGCAGACATTTTCTCTTGTCCTAGCAGTTACAGTAGAGTACTGAGTGTTTTGAGAGGCAGGTCAACAGGATTCAGTTTACTTACTGGCACAGTAATTTTTAGAGAATCCCAGCTTCAACTACTTTTTAATGAAAGACTATTGCTACATTATGGAGCTTGTCACCTTGGCTGCTTGTAACGTTTTTCTCATTTTTCCTTTAAATGTCAAGTCTTGGCAACCTCCTCTTGTTTACAACAGCAAATACAATCTCACCTTAGGCTTTGCCTGTAGCTCAGCAGATGATTGGTGGATTTTGTCGTTTGATCTTCAATTTGGAACTTGCGCTTGAGTCATGAGGTTCTTCATTTCTCTGGCCCAGCACTTATCTCCGAGGCTGCAAGCCTGAGGCTGAAGGGGAGAAGTGTAGCAGCACACATTTCCCCACCTTCTTGGGGCAGCAAAAAGGGTTTGGATGTGAGACAGTTGCCTGATCCTTTTACAAGGGTGTAAAGCTTTTGCTTTGAATAGCTACACAGCCCTGGTTGCAGAAGCGTTTCCTCCTCCTAGCCATGTAGCAGATAGTTTTGCTTTTGTGATCCCAACCTGAAAGCAATGCCTATGTTCTTGAACCCAGGTTACTACTTGAGCACTTTCCATGAGCATGAGGAGAAAGTCCAGAGACCAAGCTTGGCTTCATGCTTAGCTTTCTCAGTGGGGGTTTGGGTGGATCTTTCTGGCTTCTGCTCTGCTCTGAATCTTCACGACACTCCAAGGAGTCTTCAGGCACATCTCGGGCTGCATAGCTTTTAATTATTCATCAAAAATTATCAAGTATCTTTTTATTTGCTTCAGTGACAGTGGATTCCTGTCCAGAGCTGTGCCAAGGTTAGAAAAAGAAAATACTCGTGCATCCTTACAAACTCCAAAAGGGCCTTGTCTCTCACTGAAGTTTAGTTCACCTGCCTCACTTGGGAACTCAGACCATGTTGAGCTCACAGAATTTTATTGTTTAGGGAATTATCTGTTTTCTGTCACTGTTAAGATAGGAATGTCATTTCCTTGTTGTTTTAAGCAATTTGAGAAGAAGGAAGAAGCCTCAATGTTCTGCAAATAGGAAAGATAATTGAGTTATAGAATTATGATTTATTAGCTTTTTGGTAGATATACTATATTTCAATTGAATTATTCACTAACATGTTATTCCAACACTCCAGCTGACTTCTAAATAGATCAGTGAGTTTCTAAACATCATAGGACTTTGCATTTCGAAGGAAAAGTCAAGAAATATAAAATGTATCCTCTCATCGTAACTCTTTTACATCTGAAAATACCACAGTGCAGTTTCCATTCTTCTCTTTTGTCCCATTTCAAAGTATACATGCATATGTGTGTTTTAATAAACAGTAAACATACCTTTATATATCTCATCATAAAAGATACATATAATATATAATACACACACATGCACACATGATGAAAACTCTTTTTTAAATTGACTTATTTACCTTATAGGCATTAAGGAAATTTTAGTAAGCACCTGTAACCACATATGTAGTTTTAATGTAGGCATCAGAGATTTTGAAGGGCATGTCTCCGTCAGAGAGCTCAGAGCTGTTTTGGATAGATTAGAGGAAGGACAGTGGTATTTTTGCGATGTGATAAGATAGCTAATGCAATGCAGAAAAAGTGAAGACCACAGAGGATTCCAGATTATAGGAAATATTGAGGAAATATGAATTAATATTTGCTCAAATCATGAAAATGGGATGGTGAGTCATGAATATGGCAGTGTTAAGGGATTTTAGTTTCATCTTCCATGTACTGTGAGTCCACCAAATTCCTTTTGATATGCTTCTATTTTGAAGGGTGACCAAAAGAAAATTTCAAAGGAACTATTGAAATAATATTTTATACAACCTGCTACAGATGCACGTTATAATTGTCTCATTTTCCATCTCTATAAGTAATGGTAAAACAAATAAAATAGCAGTGAAATTTTGACCCTACTTGTTGGAAAAATTAAAGTGAATGCATTCATGCAGTCAGAAATTGTTTATTTTGAAAATCTGTAGCACATTTGTCATAGTAGCATTCAAATATTTTGCACCATTTGTTTTATCATTAGAAATGGGTAAGAAGGCCCATGTCTTCCAGTTTACCTTGTCATTTTATAAACTTCACCAGAAGAAATATGTTTAAATGTACATTTTTTTAATTTACTGGGTGATTCAATGATTCACATCTGTCTTTCTTTTGTTAATTTTCTTATAGAAAGTTGATGTGTACAAGTTTCCTGCCTAGTTTTTATACTATAGGTAATATTTTAAAAGCAATTTTACACAGAAAATATTCTTTACTTATCTGTGTGTAGCTAATGCTGATTATAAGCAATTGGCTTTTTAAATTAATGTGTGATCTCTTTAAATACAAACATCTCATAAGACTTTATTAAAATTTGTTAAGAAGGGGCTGGGGATGTAGCTCAGTGGAATAAGTGCTTGCCTAGCAAGCACAGGGTCCTGAGTTCGATCCCCAGTACCACCAAAAAAAAAAAAAATTGTTAAGAATTTTTCAGAAATACTTATGCACAGGTGCTTATATCTATTTTAATGAATCATTTTATGTTTAACAATTTACCTCAAAAGGGTCTTTTATCTATATTTCAATAATACCCCCCAAATATGAAAAATATTGAGATTTTAAATGCTATCTTTGAGTGTTTCAGGTTCTATATTCTTATGTATGTTTTGCTAACCATAGTCAGTTACGATCAGTTTTGGTAAATGTGTAGGTGTGGAATTTCAAGAGCTCAGGGCATGCCTATGCTGTCTTTTCACAAAGATTGGCAAATCATTTCCCAAATAATTGCATACATTTGTCTTCTTGCCACCTATGCATCATACTTCTATTTATTTTTCAAATTTTAAATATACTTAGAGTTGTCTAGTTTTGAGCATGAAGTGACTCACTTAGTTCTTCCTCTTAAAATAGTGAGGGGAACGTTCAGGGTGCTGCCTTCACGCGTGCCTTCAGCCTGGGTCGCCTCCCTAGCTCCACCGATCTCTCATCTGCTTTCCTGTGCTCCTTCTCAACATGCAAATTCTCCAGAAGGCCAGGATTTTATTTACTCTCGTTTCCTCATTTTCACTTCTATCTTAACTATGCTTCTCTTACTGGGTCCAGCGCTGTCTCCTCTCTAAACATCTCACATTACCAATCTTTACACAAAATATCTAGTAGCTCCGGGACTTGATATTTCTTTTGTTAAACACCTGGAATCTCTGTGAAAACCTTCCACCTTGCGAATTATTCAACTAACTATTATTTGTTCTTATAAATATAGTGAGCCTACAGCCTTGGAGTAAGCGGTCTGCTTTTCTATTCATGCTTTCAAAAAATTAATGAAAAAACAATGAAAGTGTTGTTATTCAAACCTTATTTTTGAAAGTTATATTATCGTCTTCTTGTGTTTGAATCCTTGACCTGTGCGTATCTAGAAAACACATTATGTTCTCTGGCCCCTGCTTTTTTCAGGATTTCCTATTCATTCAGAGAAATATTTACATCTCTAGGGAACCCATTACTTTTAAAAGCAATAACAATTCTTTCCATCAGACAAACATAATTCATGGTTTTGAATGAAATCAAATATCTGATGTTTTTTATTCCTATACACTAACTCCTGAGAAGTTCTAAGTAAAATATTCATGACCATTGTAATGGCATGGTGTATACAACTTTCATTGGAAAAGTTATCTTTATATCTTCAGGGAAACTGACTTCTATATGGCTTATGCCACTATTAAATTTTGTCACAGTTATTCCTTGTTCTCTCTCTCTCTCTTTCCCTCTTATCTAAAAATACCCTTTGCGCAAAATTTGAAGATGAGAAATTGAGGTGCGCATTAAATATTTCCTTCTCGTAATGTTTCCTTGAAAAATAACACTTCATTGCAAATGTCTTACATCAGAGTCCTAACCTATGCAGAATGCAAAAGAAGCATGGAAAATTGTCTCCCCAAAATAATCATACTTTGCCATAATTTGAATGAATTTTTAAATAGTCATTTTTCTTCACAGTGCTTTCCTACACAAATGGCAAAATCTATTGAACCATTTCAATTAGCATTTTCTTTAAAGTGTTTTCTACATTACACTTAAACTATTCTTTCCTACAGCTCTATAAGAAAGCTTTCAAATTTTCACTTTTTAAGTGGTCTTATTTTTAGGTTTGTCAACTAATATATTTTATCTTTGAGTAACTATCTTACATAAAAATAAATTTTGCAAGCTGCTGTACTAAATAGCTGTTGGGTTTTGTCACTACCTTCATGAGAATATTTTACCACTTTCTTGTTTGCAGTTCTACAAGGCCCACAAAATAGTTACATATACAATCATAGACACACACCTATATGCTTGTTGTAACTGATGATAAAAATGTTTTTCTTGTGTCATTAATCCATTTGAACATTCAACAGGAATGACTTTAACTTTTATTTACTATTTGGTACTAGGCATTACATTGATTATATTTAAATGTTGATATGAATTATGTCTCTCTGGGTGGCCAGTGCTGGGAAATTTCAAGTTCTAGTCCAGCCTGGGCAACTTAGACACTTAGAAGCAACTTGTCTCAAAATGAAAATAAAAGCATTTGGGCTGTAGCTCAGTGAAACAACCTTAGGCTCAACTCCTAGTTCAGCCCTCGCGTGTGTGTGTGTGCGTGCGCACACACACACACACACACACACACACACGCGCGCGCGCGCGCGCGCGCGGAAAAAGGTGGTGATGCCATTGGTACAGCGTTCATATTTACCATACTGAACAGGGAGATAGTTGTAAGTGCAGTATGACCATTAAAAGATCAGCACAGTTTTAGATCAATAATTCAGGTACAAATGTCGGTTGTATTATTGGCACGATGAAATTATTACTTTCATTGGGTGGAGCTGGCACTCCCTAAAAACAGGTATCTATTCTGTTTTTAACCTTTTCTCCTCCCTTGCCTCTCTGCTTTCCACCTTATTGTCATTCCTATTTGTAAAAGCTCTCTCTATTTCCTATCACCTACCTTTTATTCTGCTATTTATCTGTGTCTTGAGTTTCTCATATAAGAGAAATCATGTGGTATTTAAGCTTGTGTGTCTCTTACTTCACTTAATATTATGTTTTCAAGTTGCATCCATTTTCTTATGGCTGACTCAAGTTTATTGCAGAGCAGTTGTTCATTGTGTATAACTATCACAGTTTCTTCACCCATTTGTCTGTTATGGGCATGTATGAGATGCCCAAGTGTTAGCTATTATTAACTATGCTTCTGTAAACCTGGATATGCATATATCACGGTACCATATGTCTTTAGTTCTTTCAGAAAGATACATAGGAAGGGAATAACTGGACCAAATAGAATTTCTAGCTTTAAGTTTTTGAGGAACCCCTATTCTAATTTTCACAGCATTTATACTATTTTACATTCCCACCAACAATACAGAAGTGTTCTTTTTCCTTACATTATCTCACCAGCATTTGTTATTATTTGATTCTTGATGATAGTCATTCTTTCTGGAAGAAGATATAATCTCAGTGTTGTTTTAATTTCCACGTTTCTAACAGAGATTACTGTTGAAACTTTTTCATGTATTTATTAACCATTTTTACTTCTGGGAAATGTGTATTCATTTGATTTGCCCATATTTATTAGACCTTTCATTTTGCATATATGCTTTTTGCAATCTTTACATTCCTCTTTCTAAGAGACTAAGAGAAAATATGTTTTTTCCACTGTGTAGGTTTTTTTTTTTCACTTTGTTGATTGTTACTTTTGCTGTGCAGATGCTTTTCCAATTGATATGATCCCATTTGTTGATTCTTGGCACTATTTCTTGTGCCACTGAAGTTGTGTTCTGAATGTCCTTAGCTACACCTATGTCTTGAAAACTTTCATTCATATTATCTTTCAGCCAATCGTTTCTTTTTGACTTTTAGATCTTTCATTCATTTATTTCAGTACATGGAGATAAATGAACCTAGATTCAGTGTTCTGCAAGCAGAATCCCAGCACCATTTATTAAAGAGGCTATCTTTCCTCTAATGTATGTTGCTGGCCCCTATATCAAAGATTAAATAGTTGAATGTATTTGGAGTTGTTTCTACAGCCTCCATTCTGTTCCACTGACCCACATGTCTGTTTTATGCCAGGATCATGTTCTTTTCCTCAGTGTTGCTTTATTGTGAGAAGTAGCTAACCCACAGCCGAGCTGGAGGTCATTGGATTCTTTGGGACTAGAGCAAGGCTAGTCCAGCTCCTCCCTGTTACCTACAGCACAGATAGCTCTGAGAATTTCTCACTTTCAGTGTTCTCAGCAAAACACTGAAACCTTACACTTTTGAGTCTATCATGCATTTCCCCTCCTTTTTACTGTGTATAAATAAAGATACAGATCATGCTGTGTTGTTGCTGCTTATCCAACAGAGAGGTCAGGTCCCACCGGGTCCCAGCTATCCTTTTAACATGTGTCTAGTTTTTCCTTAATATCCCATGTCCTTTCTCAGGACCCCATTGGCTGTCCAGGTCATGACACTTTGTTACATAATTTCAAATCCAACATTGTGTGTCACCCTTTGTTTTCATTACCCTAGATTGCTTTTATATTTGACTTTTTCCTAGTTCAATGTTATGGTTGATACATTGTATCAATTTGGGCAATCTAGAGGTTTGGCTAAGTGACTCAGCAGTTCTGCACCTTAGAGTGAAAAGCACATGACCTTACCCTTCTGGGATGTTGTTCATTGTCTCAATTTATAAGTTTAAAAGGTTAAGTATGTGATTCAGCAGGGAGCCAGGGTGCTTTGTGTTCATCCTAAGCCTGTGCAAGAGGAGGGCATGGAGAGTATGTGAGTGCTACACACCCCCTGGATGGGGTTAGCCTGCTTACAATATAAGGGAGGGAAAGAGGTTTGCTCCTCTCTGTCACTCCCCCTTTTTGTTGTTTTTGCTGTTTTCCACCACTATGAACCACTCTGCCTTGGAGCCAACCAAGTATGTACTGAAACCTCCACAAACTGTGAACTAAATAAACCTTTCCTTCCTTAATTTTGGATGTCAGGTTTTTTGTCTCAGCAATACCCAAGACATTCCATATGAATTTAAAGATTGTTTTCTCTAATTATGTGGGAAATAACATTGATATTTTAATTTGGATCGCATTAGATCTATATATCAATTTTAGGAGAAGGGACATTTTGATTATATTGGTTCTGCCTATCCAAGAACAGGGGTTTCCTTCCATGCTTTCCCTCTTAGTTCTCCTGTTTAAGAGTTGTACAGATTTTGTGGTAGAGTACTTTCACTTCCTTGGTTAGGCCAGTTCCAGTATATTCGGTGTTTCTTGCTGTTGTTGTGAATTATATTGTTTTCCTAATTTCTTTCTGGGTTCATTATTAGTATGCAAGAACACTATTGCTTCTTGTGAGTTGATTGTGTTTCCTACTAAATTGCTGAACTTGGCTATTGATTCTAGGAGTCTTTTGGTGGAATTTATTGGTCTTCTTTGTAGAGAGTCATTCCATCTGCAAATAATAATTTGAGTTCTTTCTCTGGTATATGTATCTTTTTTATTTCTTTTGTTTGCCTGATTACTCTGGCTAACGTTACAAGGACTATGTGATAGTGGGAAACCTTGTCGTGTTTCTGACTTTAGAGGGAAAATTTTCAGTTTTTCTCCATTTAATATAATGTTGGCAGTATGAATGGATTTTATTAGATTGAGATAAGGTCCCTCTATACCTATTGTCTTCAGGGATTTTATCCTGAATAGATGTTGGATATTGCCAAAGCTGAATGCCACTTTATGTTTTTATTTTCTTCTATTGCTAATTTAGCTCTATAATGATGTTACTTAAATGTTCACTAATTCGTTTATCTCTCCTTAAAATTTTTAATTGTTTTGTAAAGTAGCGACATTAGCTGGTGTTGATGTGTGGGTTCTGTATATTTTCCTTCCTGTAATAATACATCAATTTTTTGATAACTATCATTACCCTGTTTTTTACAGTTTAATTTGAGAAAGAATGTTATCTTCTTTCACTCTACTGCGAATCACTTGTAGAAAATTGCATTTCGGGTAGAAGTACATTATGAAGAGATAGTATATTAATACTAAATCCCAGGAGCTGCATTAATTATTTTGGGACAGTTTTTTTTTTATTTTCTTCTTTATCAGTGGAACTATAGATTTATTGAATATTTTATGATTGATAAGCAATAAGACATATTTAGTTAGAGCTATGTGGAGCAGCAATAGTCTGAGCTTAAGTCTTGAAGGTAAGAACGTTTAATTTGTTTTTGAGATGAAAGAGGACAAAATAAAATATTGCATATTTGTAATGTAAAAGTAACACCTCATGGTGTAACTAATTAAATGATCACCTGTGGTCAAATAAAACTCTGCTGAATAGGTAAATACGTAGAGTATTTGAAGAATATGAGAAATTCCATATTTACGAGGAAAGCTATGGCATATTAATTATAAAAAAGCGAAAATACTGCTGAGACTGGTAGCACACACTTGTAACATCAGCGCTCCAGAGGTGCAGGTATTAAAATAGCCCCAACTTTAAGGCCAGTGTAGTCTAGTTCAAGGTCAGTCAGAAGTACATAATCAGACCCTGTCTCAAAAAACTACAAGGAAAAAAATCTCCCAAAATATAGAATACTCAAATTCTTAAGTCCTCATTGCCAGTCACAGAAACTCAGAAATGTCCTAAGAGGGCATCATAGTTCTTTAATAAACTAGATTGAAATCATAGAAAAATTCAGTAGGAGATATTTGGTGTCATGAATTAGTCTATGAATGTAACTCAATTCTCTCTCAGATTTTTGTTTATTTTATTTTATTTTTAAAAGTAAAAGAGCAAAAACATGAACAAACACACAAAGTCGAGCAAGAGAAATACAATCAAAACTGAAATATAGACAAAGTGACAGGGAATTAACAATGGTTGTTGTATTACATATTCATAACTTCAAAGTGTATGCTCTGGAAAACACATATAGACATACAAGATTGATCAAACAACTAATCATTAACTGTTCTTTACAATAAAATCACAGAAGTCAATAGAGGAACCATGTTAGCCATCCTGCATATGCATACATACATAGTTAGCCCTTTCTTCCTTTTCTCCTCCCCCTCATCCCATTTGCTCTTTACTTTTGAGCAGTTACTTTTTATACCTGCTAATTTATATTCCCACTTTCAGGTTCTTACACTAGTTATACAATACGTTGTTTGCATATGTACCTCTGATTTATTTCACTTATGAGTATGGTCTCTAAGTGTGACCATTTCCCTATAAAAGTCTCAAGTTTCTCTTTATTTATACCTGAGTAATATTCCATTATGTAAAAATGCCACAGTTTTTTTATCCAGTCTTCTGTGGACAGACATTTGGGTTGTTCCCACGATTTAGCTATCATAAGTTGCGCTGCTATAAACATGGGTGCCTGTATATCAGGGTGATCTTCTGGGAAAATATCTAGAAGGAGAAGAGCTGGGTTTGTTGGGACCTCTAGATCTAGTTTGCTGAGGAATCTCCAAACCAATCTCCACAGTGGTTACACCAGTCTGCATTCCCACCAGCAGTGCAGAAGAGTTCCTGTTTCTCCATAGCCTCACCAGCATTTGTTATTGGATGATTTCTTGATGCTGGCCCATCTTACTGGGGTGAGATGAAATCTCAATGTTGTTTTTATTTGCATTTCCCAAATGACTAAAGATGCAGAACATTTTCTCATATATTTATTTGCCATTTGTATTTCATTATCTGAGAAGTATGTATTCATCTCAGATGACCATTTCTGGATTGGGTCTTTGAATTTGGACAGGTTCATGTTTTTTAATTCTTTGTATGTTCTAGATAGAAGACCTTTGTCCAAGGGACAGCCAGCTAGGATTTTTTCCCAATCTGTAGATTTTCTTTTTACTCTGCCGGTGATTTCTTTAGATGTGCAAAAACTTTTCAGTAAGATGAGTTCCCAGTTATTGATTCTTTGAAGTGTTTCCCTTGCAGTTTCATTTTTGTCCATGAACTCTCTGCCTACTCATACGTCTTCAAGATTTTTACCTACTTTCTCTTCCAAGAGATTTAGTGTTTCTATTTTAATATTGAGGTATGTGATCCATTTTGACTTGAGTTTGGTGCATTGTGATAGATTTGGGTCTATTTTCAACAAGAGGCAAGCCAATTTTTCCAGCACCATTTATTAAAGAGGCTCTCTTTCTTCTAGAGAGCTTAATTGGCCCCTTGGTTGAATATTAGGTGGCTGAGTGTGTTTAGAGTTGTGGCTGCATCTTTGAGTCTGTTCCATTGATCCTCAGGTCTGGTTTTAGCCAATACCAGGTTGATTTTTTTACAGCAGCTTTGTAGTATAATTTCAGGTCAGGGATTGTGATTCCACTTGACTTGTCCTTGTGGCCCAAGATTGCCTTTCCTATTCTGGGTCTCTTCTGTCTCTAGATGAATTTAAGGCATGTTTTCTCTAGATCTGTGATGTATGCTAATGGTAGTTTAATGGGAATTGCATTGAATTTGTACAACAATTTTGGTAGTATGGTCATTTTCACAATGTTGGTTCTTCCTAACTATGAGCAGGGAATGTTTTTCCATTTATTGAAAACCTCTACAATCTCTTTTTCAGAGTACTGTAGTTTTCATTGAATAGATCTTTTACCTCTTTTGTTAGATTGACTCCTAAATATTTCAGTTTCTTGGATGCTATTATAAAAGGCACGGTTTCCTTAATTTCTCTCTCAGTCTGTCTATTGTTTGTGTATAGGAAAGCTATTCTGCTGAAGCTGTCAACTAATTCCAGGAGTCTTCTTGTGGCATTTTTGGGGTCTTCCATGTAAAGTATCATGTCATCTGCAAATAGCGTTAGTTTTCCTTCTACCTTTCCAATCTTTATTCCTTGTATTTCCCTCTCTTGTCTAATTGCTCTGGCTAATGCTTCCAGGACTATGTTGAATAGGAGTGGTGACAGTGGACATCCTTGTCTCGTTGCTGACTTTAAAATGAAAACTTTCCATTTTTCTCCATTTAGTGTGATGTTGGCTGTTGCTTTGTCATTGATGGCTTTGATCAGATTGAGGTAAAGGCCATCTATCCCTGTTTTTTCTAGGGTTTTTAACATGAATGCATGTTGGACTTTATCAAAAGCTTTTTCTGCATCTATTGAGATGATTATGTGGGTTTTGTCTTTGGCTCTATTGATATGATGTATTACATTTATTTGTGGATAATGAACCATACCTGCATTCCTGGAATTAATCCAACCTGGTCATGGTGTATAATTTTCCTTATGATTCACTGCATTCTCTTTGCTAGTATTTTATTGTGAATCTCTGCATCTATATTCTTTGGGGAGATTGGCCTATAGTTCTCTTTCTTGGTTGGGTCTTTCTCAGGTTTTGGTATCAGTATAATACTTCCCTCCAGAAATGAGTTAGGGAGAATTTCTTTCTTTTCAGTTTCATGGAAGAGTTTGAGGCGTGTTGGCATTAAATCTTCTGTGAATGTTTTATAAAATTCTGCTGTGAATCCATCAGGACCTGAGCTTTTCTTTGTTGGTAAGTTTTTAATGACATTTTCAATCTCATTAATTGATATTGCGTTGTTCAGGATTTTTATATCTCCCTGATTAAACTTTGGTAGTTCATACATTTCTAGGAATCTGTCCATTTCTTCTGAGCTTTCTTTCCTGTGGGAATAAAGCTTTTCAAACTAGGTGTTAATGAGCTTTTGAATTTCTGTAGGATCTGTAGTGATTTCATCCTTTTCACTCCTTATTGCCTGAATTTGAGTTCTTTCTTCCTTTTTTGATAAGGTTGCCTAGGGGTTTATCAATTTTATTTATTCTTTCAAAGAACCAACTCTTTGTTACACTTATTCTTTGTAGTGTTTTCTTCATCTCAATTGCATTAATTTCTGCCTTGAGCTTTATAATCTCCCTTCTTTTGGCTTTTGGCTTGACTTGTTCTTCTTTTTCTAAAAGTTTGAGGTGCAGCATTGGGCTATTTATTTATGTCTGTTTTCTTTATTTGTGAGTTCATTGCTATAAATTTCCCTCTGAGGACTGCTTTCATTGCATCCCACAGATTCTGTTATGTTGTATTTGCATTTTTGTTTGTTTGTAGGTATTTTTTAATTTCTTTAATTTCTTGTGTGACCCATTGGTTGCTCAGGAGGCTGTCTAATTTTCAAGTGTTTATGAAGTTTTTGGAGTTCCCTTTGTCATTGATTTCCAGTTTCATGGCATTGTGGTCGGATGATATACATGGGATAATTTCAATCCTTTTGCATTTAAGTATGCTCTATGGGCTAGAATGTGGTCTGTTTTAGAGAAAGTTCCATGTGCACCTGAGAAAAATGTGTATTCTGATATTGTGGGTTGGAACACTCTGTATATATCTACTAAGTCTATTTGTTTGCACATTTGCTTCAGGTCTGTTATTTCTTTGCTGAGTTTTTGTCCAGTTGACCTGTCTCTTTGCGTCAAAGGAGTATTTAGGTCCCTTATTTAAATATTGTTATTAATTATTTGGTTTTTCATGTCTGCTAAGATTTGACTTATAAAGCTTAGTGCTCCAGGATTTGGTGCATAGATGTTTAGGATTATTATCCCTTCCTCTTGTAGCTTTCCCCTCACTAATATAAAGTGGCCTTCTTTATCTGTTTGATTGTTTTTGGTTTGAAGTTTACCTTGTCTTCAAACATAATAGCTATTCCTGCTTTTTTATGTGAACCTGATTCATGGAGAATTGTTTTCCATCCTTTAACTTTCATTCTTTGGATTTTCTTTTGAGTGAAGTGTGTTTCCTGCGTACAGCATATTGTGGGATTTTGTTTCTTAATCCACTCTGCCAATCTGTTTCTTTTGACTGGTGATTGAGGCCATGTACATTAATGGTTATGACTGTTAAATGTTGTTTTATTCTTGCCTTGCTATTTACTTGTTGCTTTCCTACTTTTTCTATCTGTTTAATTGCTTGTTCTGCTTCAGGGTTCCTTTCTGTTGTTCTCAAGATGGTGGTCTCTTTTTTCTCTGTCTAGAATATCTTTTAGTACTGTTTTCATTTTGGTTTGGCACTCATAAAGTTCTTCAGTTGTGCTTTGTCATTGAAATATTTTATTTCTCCATTGAATTTGAAGGATAATTTTGCAGGATCCATCAGTTTGGGTTGGAAGCTGTTTCGTCACATGATCTGTAATACCTTGCTCCAAGCTCTTCTTGAGGTCATGGTTTGTGTTGATAAGTCTTCTGTGATTCTGATGGGCTTTCCCTTATAGGTGATCTGTTGCTATTCTCTAACCGCTTTTAATATTGTGTTCTTTTGCTGGATATCTGGGATCTTGCGTATTATATGTGTGGGTTTGGTTTTATTTGGATTGTGGCTTATTGGAGATCTGTATGCCTCTTTTAACTGAACACCAGCATCTTTTACTGTACTTGGGAAATTTCCTGCTATTATTTCTGCAAATACTCTTTTTATGTCATTTGTGTTGCCTCCTCCTGTTTCATTGACTCCTATTACTCATACATTATTTCTTTTTGCCTCAGCTTACAGCTGTTGGATTGATTTTTCCTGGATCCTTGACGACTTTAAGAGATCCTTCCTTTCACAGTCACTAGATGCCATGCTGTCTTCAAGATCAGAAATTCTATCTTGGGCTTCATTCAAGCAGTTTTGCAAGCTTTGAATGAAAGTTTTCATTTCCTGGAAATCTCTTTGAGTCTGTTTCATGTGTTCTAACTCACTCCTAAATTGCTCATGTAATATTTCCATTTTTTTTGCTTATGTTCTTCTATTCTTTTACCTGTTTCTTCTCTATATGTGCTGAGCATTCCTTCCATTATTATTTTCATTTCATTTTTGCCTGAGAGATTATTTCAGATTTAGTCTCTTCTATGGCCTGATGAAGTTGTTTTTTGCTTCAGATGCAATCATTTTAGAAATTGCATGTGTGTGTCTTCCTAATTCTTTTTTTTTTTTTTTTTTTTTGTGGTACTGGAGATCGAACTCAGGACCCTGCGCTTGCTAGGCAAGGCTTATTCCACTGAGCTATATCCCCAGCCCCTTCCTAATTCTCCTATAGCATTGTTTCCTGGATTTGGTGTGGGATGAGTATTTTGCTGAAGCTGCATTTCGCTTCTATGTCTTGTAATTTTGGATGTCAAATGAAAAGTGCTGCACTGCAAACTACGCAGGCATTTCACAAAGGACTCTAGTGACCCTAGTTTACCTGGATATCAAACTTATCCCAGGATGGTAGAAGATTGTAAACCACTGGGCTCAGGAATTCCAGGCAATTGCTGGGGTGCCCAGCTCAGACCACACCTGTGATGGTGGGAGAATGTTGTCCTTAGTTGTGAAGGTCTTCAGGTTGTGGACCAGAAGTGTGCAGGCCCCAGCCTTGAAGCTAATAGTGGCCAGTTAGAGGCCGCTGCTCTGGGATCCTGAGGTAGCTGGTCAGTGGAGAGCAGACCTTTCCTCACAACCCTGAGGACCACAGAGCCTGAGCATGTTTCCATGCTGCAGGCCTTAACCACCAAGAGGGATGGGCCCTCCCAGTCTGAGCTCCTTGCCTGCATGCACGTGCAAGGTGGAGCACCCCCACAGGCCTCACCCAGAAAGAGTTATGCTCAATGGGCTGTTCAGATGGCGTCTCCACACCGGGGTCCTTCCCTTGAAAGTCTTGCAGAGTGCAGAGAAGGTCTCACCCTGCAAGAGATCCACTCAAAAGTGGCACCCCCAGGCTGGGCTCATTCCCTGGAAAGTCTCCTCTCAGATTTTTGCATTGAAAGCTCAAAAGAACTAGATATAAGATATGTTCTAAAAATATGATGAATATTTAAATTTTAAAAATTATCACAATAAGTGGCACATTGCCATTAATCTCCCTCAAAGTACTCTATCTCACTTTGGATACACTTATTGCATCATTCTTGGGACTTTCTGAAGCAGTTTTGGAACTGCTCTTTTGCAAGAATCATTACTTTTTTGGTATGGGCTGCCCTAAATATCCTGAATTAAGATGTGCATCTTTAGTGATTATTTTGACTTTAGGGAAGAACCGGAAGTCCCAATGTACCAGATCCAGTGATGACAGTAGACAAAGAAATACCATGGTTTTTAAAAGCCTGTTTTTACATGGATCATACTAAGTATCAGCATTCACTGTATTTTTTTAATTACATCATGCAAAGACACACACAAAGAGGACATCCAGAACTGCTGCAAAGTGGCAAGAATAGTAAAATAACTGTGTTTGAAGTGAGGGGGAGTATCTTGAGTGAGATTAATTGTAATATAGATTTTACTATCATAAATTATTCTAAACATGCATCATATATTTACCAGCTCTTATAATTATGTTGAGGATGTATATGCAGATTCAAAAATTACATCCACATATTAATATTATAGATTTGATTAGCAAACCTGAATTTATCATGATCACATTTCCAGATAAATCCTGTTCAACTTGCTTATTGAGCCTTCTTTACAAAATTATTTGGAACTAGTATTATGGTTTGTGTCTGGATGTTCTCCCAAAGCCTCATGAAATCATTGGGGACAGGATTTCTGTAGGCTGCTGAATCTAGTATTTGTGATTAGTTCTTAAGTTGTGGGATTGGGGTTATGAGTGCTACTCCTACCCTAGGGTGGATAGCTGGCATACAATGCAAGAGAGGGAAAGGGGCTTGCTCCTCTCCTTTTGCTCTAATTGCTTTTGGTATCTCCTGCTACACTAGCTGCCATGAATTGTTAACCCTCTGTCATGTGAATCTGCCTTGGAGCCAGCTAATTATAGACTGTGAGCTAAATGAATATTTCCTCCTTTAACTTTGAGTGTTGGGTATTTTGTTTCAGCAATGAGAGAAAAGTAACTAAAACAGAATTTAGTACCAGAAGTGGGGTCATTGCTGTGACTATATCTGACCATGTGGTTCAAGAGCCTTTGGAAGTGGCTTCTGGGAAGAATTTGAAATGGTTTGGAACTGTTGCCTGAAAGAGTAAAACTGGAATGCATTAGCTGTTTTGTATGGGAGTTTCTGGCCAGAGCTCAGAAGACCAAAGGCCAATAGGAATTTTGCCCATGAAGACCAGCCTCAGAATATTTCTATTGGGAAGAATTACATTGGCTTTGGAATCCAGACAGTATACATATAATTATGTGAGTGGATTCATAAGTTAGGCTTGCAGGATAAGAGGTGGGAGGGTCTCAAGGGCCACATGTTCCCTGGAGAGCTGGAGGGTCTAGTAATGGCTCAGCCCAAGAAAATGGAAGCTGCAAAAAAGGAAGGGTGAAGGACACAGCACCATTCCAATGTTGAAGGTCTGGAAACTGGCTGTAAACTGATGCCCAAGAATGGTGAAAGCAAACGACACACCTACTTAAGACTGAAGATTTTTTAAATGAACACATCTCTTTCTTTCTCTTTCTGTATTCCATTCAGATAACAAGCTTGTTGGCTGTGCCGCCCACATCCAGACAGAAGCTCTCCCCTCAGTTTGTCTGCCTTTACATGAGTATCCACAGACATGCCCAGAGCTGTGTTCTACTATTCTGCTTGGTATTATTTTTTTCTCCAACCAGTGTAACATATTACAGTTACTGGCCACAGTCCACTTCTTGTCAACTTGAGAATCAGATCTTCAACCATACTTAATCCTCAAGTATAATAGAAAGTTCATAATTATGCTTCACACAACTATCCTACATAAAAGTGGAAATACATTCAGTCTCTCCCCAGGATAGAAAGCAGAGATTTTCTGTGAGTAGTAGTTGTACTTCTGATATTCTACAACTTAAGTAGCATTATGCAAATTTAGCAGTACACAAATCCTAATATTAAGTCAATCAACATTATATTACAAAGAAAGATAGTGAAGGGGTGTATGTTTGTGTGTATGTGTGTGTGTGTGTGTGTGTGTGTGTGTGTGTGTGTGTCTGTGTGTGCGTTTGTATACAGAAGCATACTCCAAAAATAGGAAAAAATATTCATTACAGTTAGAATCCTTATTACTCTATCTGGTCAAACAGTCACACAGTGGTATTTATTATTTATAATTATCTTCATTTACCATCCATTCTGTATTTCCTTGTGCTTTTGCAGGTATCACAGCAGGTTTTGATCTTTACCTGGTGGAGTGACCAATACTTTAACTCCTAAAAGTTCTGGGTCATTTGTCATCCTGTCTAGGTTGAGTTGCTGTATTTTCTCATTGACCTTTATAATGACAGGAGAATCTCCTCCACTACAAGTGTATTATTCTTACCACTGTTGTACGAGCCTTATTTCTTCTTCGCAGTCTATATCAGCCATCCAGACCAAAATTATAACTCCATCTATTGATGAAGAGCCATGAGGAGTTGAAAAGTTGCCAGAGAGAAATTTGAGCTCCCAGTTCAATGGAAATCATTGTTCTGTCTCTTGGTAGAATATTCCCCTTTTCTAGAACTAAGAGTTATAGTTACCTTTATGTGCACGAGAGAGTGTGCAGAGATAGCAGATGGTCACTGAGCCTCTCCTGGAGGTTAGTGCTATGTAACTTTTCCACTGAGGTCTTTGACAGTCTTTTGAATTAAAAATTTAAAAAGCTTGTCTTCTTGTAGTCTCTGAAAGATATTCCCTTCAGCAAGATTTTAAGGAAGAAATTTGCAAGAAAAGCACAGATAACCTGAAATGCAGCCATTAATAATGTAGCAAGCAATTTGCACTAAAATGGCCTCTCACATTTTAATGTTGCTGGCTGCTTTCCAAATAATGAGGTCCAAGCATAAAAACACTGCAAAGGTTTTAAAAAGAAACAAAGTTGATGTGATTAACATGATGAGTGTAAAGACAGGGATAGTAATCCAATCTCAAGGATGCCTAGACCATAGAAATAGCTGGGAGGAATTCATTAATCATAATTCCATAAGAAATAACTTTGGGGAGGCAATACCAGGAATTGAACTCAGGGCCTTATGCTTACCAGGCAAGTGCTGCACCACTGACTAAATCCCTGGCCCAAGAAAGAAATTTTTAGAGCTCTCAATGCAGTGTTTGCTTCATGTTATTACTATTATATTTTGTTACAGAATTCAATTTTAACAAAGGTCTGAATTGACACTGTGGAGTCACAATATTTTCTCTAGTTCACCTATCTGAGTATTGGCGTATGTCCAAGTCCTGAAATGAAGAACACAACTGTTCTATGAAATGTTATGTTCATGATGTGATATTTAAGTTTCCCGGAAAGGATCCACAATCTTGCATTTAAAAAATCTACATAATTAAGCTCTAGGAAAAGGGAAAATGGAGATTTCTTGAGAATCGAGGGACAGTGAGTACAGTCAAGCTCTAATATTTAGAGGGCTAAAATCATCCTGTAGTCTGCCAGTGTGACTGGATCCCATGAATTTCAGGAGGCATAAGGAGTTTATAGGAGTGCCATATAGGTGGTAGGCAAAAGCACTCCTACTTGGGTCGCTCTCTATATCTTAAATTCAGTCTTAAATTTTATGTAACTCCAGCTGGCAACTTTTGTCTCATGGCCTGTTGTCTGTGAGTGAAACTTACACAAAGCTTCAAATGTCACTTATTGTTGTCTTCCTTCTTTTAAATGTAGTTAATCAGAAGTCTTGTATTATTCCTAGAGGAATTACCCAGATAGTCCACCATCATAAGACTTATCGCTATGACTTCTTTCAACCCTATAGAAAATTCTAATAATTTAAAAAATATTACATGTGTTTATTATATATTTAATCAAGCTTTGACCCTATGCAGAGCATGTACCACAGAGAATAATACCTATTACCAACTTACTTTACATTCCACCTGAACATACAGTGTTAGGCTTCTGTTTAAATGTTCCCCTCCAAGCCTCATGCAGGCATAGGTAAGGCTTTATCAGAGGTGGCTGAACCTAGAGTGTGTGATTGATACATGGTTCAATGCTAGGATTAAGGGTGCTAGAAGGAAGAGGGGTAATTGCTTAATCAGTACACTGATTGGATTGGCACCACCACAATCCTGGTGGGTGGATACAACATAAGGGACATAAAGCAGCTTGTATTTCTCTTATTGCTTTTGCTGGCTTCCACTGCCATGAACTGCTGTCCCTCTGCCACACTGCCTTGGAGCCAATTATGGACTGAAATCACTACACACTGTGAGCTAAGTAAACCTTTTCCCCTTTAACTTTACGTGTTGGCTATTTTGTCTCAGCAATAAGAAAGGTAACTAAGATATATGGAAATAGTTTTCCCCTGTATCCTTTGCATCCAGTTAGCACCATGTAGCTGAATTCTACCAATTGTGGGCAGAGCACAATGAATTTAGACGTGAATGAAACTTGCTATTATAATAACCTTTTACACTTCTGCTTGCATGGTTAGAAAAGACATAACCCAAATTGGTAAAACCTCACTGTGGAGGAATTCCTGTTCCTTCAGGTATCACTTGTGTTATAGTACTGGAGAGATCTTTCAAACTGCATTATATGCACCAGAGTATACATAAAAGAGAACCACACATTTATCATGAAAAGTCAAGGGACTTTATATTCCCTAATTATGTGGAGTATTGTCTCCAATCATTACTGTAGTTAGTTCTAGTAATATTAGCTGATATTAATTTTTCACTCTGTTTACACGGAAAACAATAACCAGCAGTTCATTATATTTCCTCACAGATCCTTTCATCTTCTTTCAGGAGTACATCTGCTCTTTTATTTCCTCTAGTATTGGCTTCAGGAACTTGCTGTTTTACAGTTTCAACAGGGCATCACACTATTGCCTTGTATTGATGAAAGCATACTGAGAGTACCTTGTGACTGGGACATTTCTAATGCTTTATATGTCACGGCAGGACAGCTTCTCTAAGGTGAAGAATTAATAAGCCACATAGGCACATGCATACAAATCTTGAGACTTGCCTCTTAAGTGAAGTTTTTCATAATGAATTTATATGCATTTTCACCACAAAACACCACAAAACTGAAGTAGGATTTTCTGTAGGTTCCAACCTTTTATTACATGTGGCATACTTTATGGGTCTCCTTATACTTTCTCTAGTAGAGAGATACATATACTTTTTAGCCTTTAAAATTAAAGCTCCTGATTTACCACTGAAAATCAAAATCAACTAATTTTTAGTATAGTCCAACGCAAAGAACGACTCACCATCTATTTTGATAGCAGGACCAATGTCTCTACTTCTTGACCCTTTAGACCCAAATGCCATGGAAAAAGGACCCAGAGTAAAGGATATTCTCATTAGTCACCTACATGCTGGGTAGGAATCCTTCAGGTATTTTGCTCTGTGTCATCAATTCTGCTGTAGTTGGACTGGTTTGGGGAAAGTGCCTCAAACTATTGTTCTGCTTTTTGTCAGAGTGCTATCTTCAGCACCAGATGTATTTATTTCAGTGTGAGTTTGTCTTACAACTATATAAAAAAAAAGGGAAAGCAACATGTGGAAAGTTGCCTCCTAAGCTCATATTTTCTTTGCTGTCAGCTTCCAAATGCTGTCAGTGTTTTTCAGACTGGGAATCCCTATGAAATGTTGTGTTTCCAATGCATAGTTCCTCACCAACACCATAAGGTTATCTATTATAGTTGAAAATCCCAATAATAATTTCTTTTTCTAAAAACACACACTGATGTCTGCAAAACATCTAGGTTTGGGATTTTTTCACTTACACAAAATAATTATAGCTTGATCTTGGCCATTATTTTGAGTGTTCATCCTTCTATTCATTGTAAAGAAGTGTTTGACACAGGTATGAGGCAAGTAATATTTGGTACATAAAGTTTGATTGATCTTGAGTGTTTATGGAAGATAAATTTTAACTTGTCCGCACGTGGTTGGAAATGCTCTAGTTGAAATCATAGACTATTTTCTTTGTTCTTTTTTTCTCTCCTTTTCCTTGACTCTTATTTCCCTTTCTTTTATCCTTCCCTCCTTTTCTTTGTTCCTTCCTTCATTCATTTATTGCCCAATTATTCCTTCTCTCCTTCCATTCTTCCCTTTTCTTTATACTTTGCTTTAGTTTTGTTAGTTGCAATGTGATTTTCTGGCATTTTTCCCGAGTATCTCATCCTAACATGAAACCGTTATTTACCTCAATGGTGCAATAATCAGGATACATTCAAGTTGCTCAATGCCAGAGACATAGCAAGTGCTAAATACTTCTGTGTCCCTCCTCTGAAAATTCAACAGCCTTATTATATACTCACTACATGAAAGTTTTCCTTCATAGTTGGGCACAGCTATGTGCCCAGGCCCCCAGTGAGAAGCAACTCAAACTTAACATACCCCTACTGAACAGACCACAATTCTCCAAATAATCTCACTTGGTTTATAGTCTCAAATTATAATACCACAGGAGTCCACCCTTTCCAACTCTTTCACACCTGAGCATTACTGTAAATCCTGTTTTCTTAACACACTTCTCTTTGTGTTCTTCTTATCCCGTACTGATTCCCCATTAGCTTAGTCATTGATTCCCTGTTACCTGAAGAAAAAAGCAATATCATTCTGAGCAGCTTTCTTGTTCACTCTCCTATAGGCCTTTAAACAAAGCATTCCCCAGTTGAATTTTTCAGTGCTATGTTCCTAGGAAATATCCTAAAAAATGTGCTCTTGGAGATGGTCAATGTATTACAAAGCTTTTAAAATAAACAAAAACGTTGTATATCACTAGAGACAGTGCACCTCTATGCAAAATGTGTTCAAATTTTAGCAATTCTCAGGATATAAAATAGTCACGCCTGTGCTCCACAGATATGCGCACACTTGAAACCAACTTATACATAAATACAGGCGTATCAACTGGCTTCAGTCTTGTTCTCTAATTTCAAACTGTTGCTTTACAATTGTATGCATTAGGAATGTCTTGAGCTACATTTTCAGAAACTAAGGAACAATGCATTAAAGGCAAACGAGAATTATTTTTGTCTAGAAGTGGGCACTACAAGCTTGGATTTAGCTGTTTCGTGACAAAAACAAGCTTGTTCTTGTTTTCTGCTTTCTTCTCAAGTGAAAGCTCAGTGCTTATAAGATACTGGCAGATCTCCTGGCATTTCATCTATCCTCCGAGCAGAAACAAGTGAACGCACGTTCTTACTTCTCACTGGGGGGACCGGACACATAGCTGTGACCAACTGCAAGGAAGTGAGGGAAATAGTACTTTCTTACCTGCACGTTTGTCATCAAAATAACCATTCTGTTAGTAAGGTAAGAGAATAGATTTGTGTGGGTCTATCGCTTTTCATTAGTAATTGAAATCAAACATGTGCAGTCTAAAAATCTTATATATTGCTCACTTGCCTGTAAGCCAACTGAGCAACTCCTTTCACCTGAATTAGCCTCTACTGAAATAGACTGTCTCATGTCTTCAGGGGTTGGTGGTTTTTCAGTTCTGTTGGCAAAGCGTGAGGTAGTGAGTCACCCACAAACTCCATCATTCTATCTGCTAGCCCGGGCTTGTTTGAAAGGACCAGACAGTATAATTCCAAGAGCAGCAAGCAGGCAAGATGCAATGTGTAAGTGATTTTCACATCTTGTCTTCACAACTTTTCTACTGAACCTTCAGTCCAATAAAGCCATATAGGGAAACCAGTTCCATACAGAGAGATGTTACTGAGTAATGTAGCAACGTGGAAGTAAAAATAAATAGATTTGGGCCATTGCTACCATAAGCCCAGTACTGTGTTGTGCTATGCTTACCTCAAAACAAACATGAATATCCTGGGAGAAATAAATAAAATGATTCAAAGAGTATGGGTGATTAATCACTTTACCTGTCACTGGGACAGAGCGCCTGCTTCACATAACTTAAAGGAAAGTTCTAATTCAGCTCCTACTGTGGGGGTTTCAGTCTGTTCTCAAGTGACCCAAGGCATACACACCATGGAGGAAGGGCACAGTAAAGAAAAACTGCTTACCTCTTAGTGGTCAGGAAGCACAGGAAGAGAAAGGCAGGAGATAGGGAGAAAAGTTTGCACATCCAGGTAATGCCCCCCAGTAGCCGACCTCTTCTAACCAGTTTTCACCTATGAACATATGAGATATTGGGAAATCATTCTAGATCTGAAATATAACTGACCCCTAAAAGGCTCATGAATACCTTATCAGGCAAAAATGCCTACAGCCTGTCGTTAGGATTTACCAAAATTTTAATAATTCCAATATTGCTAAAAAATCCAAGTCCAAAATCTTCTCAGAGACTCAGGTCCACTGCCTAGCTGTATGTTATGGTTTGTGTCTGGATGTCCCCCTAAAGTGTCATGCAGTCATGGGGTGGGTTTCTACGGTTTATGAAATTCATGGGTGTGGGTGCTACACCTGCCCTGGGGTGGATAGTTTGCATACAATGTAAGGGGGGGAAAGAAGCTGCTCGCCACCGCTCCTCCCTTTTTGCTGTTGTTGCTTTTGCTGTCTTCAGCCGCCATGACTTGTCGCCCCCTGCCATGTGCCACTCTGCCTCGGAGCCAGCTGAGAATAGACCAAAACTCCACAACTGTGAGCTAAGTGAACCTTTCCTTCCTTAATTTTTGGTGTCAGGTATTTTGTCTCAGCAATCAGAGAAAAGTAACCGAGACACTGTGAGACCCTATAAAAATTAAAAGGGAAATTAAACACTGCTGAATTAAAATGATGCAAAGTACACATTCCCATCCAAAAGAGTGGAAAATAAATTTAAAAAAAAGGTTGACAGCAAGACAAATACACAGCAGGACAAGCATTAAAACCTGTATTTCCATGTTCAACACCCAGGTCAGTTTATGCGGGTATGTATACTCCAAAGGGCACAGGCTGCCCCTCCCGTCTCTTTGCTGATCACATGCTTGGCTGTCCACATGCTTCCTGTGGGGCTGGCTGGGCTCATCCCTATGGACTTCCGCAGCAGACACTGCACACTCTTTGCATTTCTAACTTGCTGAGGTTATCACTGCAGTTTTGGCTTCATTTTCACTGCCTCACATATTGCCCTTTCAGGAGCAAACCTTCCAACATTTCTTCTGAAATCTTGGCAGAAACCTCTGTGACCTCCAAACTCTTACATTCTGTATTCCTGAGAAAACATCATAATGTAGATGATATCAAAGGCGGCTGGCATCTAAAGAAGTTCCCTGCCTCCCTTGGACCATGGTTATAGTAGACTCTGAGTATCTGGATAGCTGAAATCAGAGAAGTGCTTCTAGATAAAGTGCAGGAGGCCCTGGGCCTCTTTTCTTAAACTGAATACTTTCAAATGAGCTCAGCTTTTTATATCATAGAATCTGGGAATGGTGGATTCTCATATCCTGAGATGCCTTCAAACCACCTTTTCCACTGTCCTGATGCAGGTTCCTGATTTCTTTTTAATGCCAATCTTTTCAGCAACTGTGGTGTCTTTGGTCCCAACCTTAAATGTGTTTCCTTTCTGGTGATTCTGAAAACTTCGGAAATCACAGAGCTCGGTTTTTCCCTCCTAATTCTCACATTATATGTGGATGAAAGCATCCAGTGGTATATGTGCTAGAACCTTAATGTGGTCCTACATTGGCATTTCCTTCACTGGATCAATTAGTTCCTGTCTTAGTGACTTTTCTCATTGCTGAGGCAAAATACCTGACACCCAAAGTTAAAGGAGTAAAGGTTTATTTCAGCTCATATTCCGAGGTGGTTTCAGCCCACAGCTAGCTGGTTCCAAAGCACAGTGGGATGGCAGAGGTATCCCAGAGGAGAAACTTCCCAAGGTACTGCAGGGAGGAAGGCAGCAAGCAGCCAAGTCAGTGAGCAGTGCCCACAGCCTGCCATCTTTGTGTCTGTTTATATTTCATCCAGGGTTTAAGCCTATGAACTGATGCTGCTCATACCCAGAGTAGAGCTACCCATACCTTTAATCCCAGTATCACACCCTTCATCCCCATTTGCACTCTAATCCAGCCACCTTCAGAACTCCCAATCTATGAGACTACGAGGCACTCAGAGGACATTTAGGTACAAACTGTAATAGTGCATCACCTACACATCTATTCTCACGCCAAGTGTCAGGACATAGACAAATACAGAGAAATCCTTTGCCAGAATGCAACACTCATGGTCTCCACTCGAGTATGCAGTAGAGCACTCTTACTCCTTTGATGTGTCCTGAACTGGAACTTTACTGTCAGTATACACATTTCTATCAACATTCTGATCTGATCTTTGGCCGGAAACCCTCATCAAGCTCAGCCTACAGCCTTCTAGGGCTTCTCTAGACTATGTCTTCAAAACTTCTCAAGCTCTCCTTACAAACCATTCCCAAAGGCTTCAAAATCACATGGTGTGGTATAGGCACAGCAATGGCCTCCTTCCTGGTACCACTTTACTTTATTAATTGCTTTTTCATCACTAGCACAGAATACCCAATACCTACCACTTACAGGAAAGGGGTTTAATGGGACTTATAGTTTAAGGGTCTCAGTTAATGGACAGCTGCCTTCAATGAAGAAATGTTATGATGGACAGGCATGGAAGAAGAATGCCACTCACCTCATTGTGGCTCTGAAGGAGGAACAGATGAAAAGGAGGGACCAGGGAAAAAAATATCCATGCACCAGAGCCCGTGACCTGCTGCTTCTGACCAGGCCCACGAATACATGGGACTTCTATGGTTATTCTAGATTGAAGCCATAACAGGAGAACACCATTTTCTACCAACCCTCATTATAGTTTTTTTTGCTTTTTGAATATCATTTTCCCTAAATTTATCTGACAATGAAAGTGTTGTTTTTTTCTTTTATTTACATTACATATCTTACTTAAATCATACACTTTTACAAAAACATGGATTATCTGAGGGCATTTGATACTTGTTTTTAGCATGTCCTACCAAGGAAATAAAATAATCGAAGGTACTTTTAGTTCAGAGATTACTTTGTTCAATATATTTCCATCTTATGTTGATGAATTTGGTCTATAGCATACATTAAGTGAGTGAAATTTGTTATGTTATCAACTGGCTTTATGAATGTGCAAGGCCCTGTACTCTAGAATAGTTGTCTACAAAGTATCATAGAAGTTTTAGTTTTTATACAAGGTTCAAATTGATATAAGAGGGTTGAGAACATAGCTTAGCAGCACAGAGCCTGCCTAGGAAGCACGAAGTCCTGAGTTTGATTCCTGGTACCAAAACCAAAACCAAAACGATGTAAGAATAAACACAGCATGTTGTGGCAATAGCTTCTATACAGCATTTTAAATAATGCTAGTTTTGAGAAATACTAATATGAATAACATGAAAGGGTAATTAAATGCACTTAGAAGATAACTCACCAATGAAATTCTCTCAGTCTTCAAGATGTTTTTTGATTGTGAATCTGATGCTCTAAAATGATGATAGAAACCAGTGTTTTAAAAAGTGATTAGACTAAACCCATAAAGGACACAGAAAGTATGCTTTTCATCTCATGCTGACCTTAATGTGGTCATAATCAATTGACATTTTTTCTGTTTTTTCCAGAAAATTGAGTTTGAAAATGACTTTAGCAAGTGAACCTCTGTACACAAACTCATTTCCCTTTCTATGTGAAATAATAGAGGAATTGTTGTCTCACTTTCTTCATAGAGATAGGAACTCTGAGATACCTCCAGGTAATGTATAACAGAAAGCTGTGTTTCTCTGTAACATGTGCAGAAGTTGAAAATCATAAAGCCAAGTTTCTAAACGAAGAAATGGGCAAGTAAAAGCTTAGTAATTTTACAACAAAGAAGTATATAGGTGATATATATTAGAATATTCAACAAAAAGTGTTAAATTTGTTTAGTTAAAACACCTGTGTACAGAATGAATGGCCTTCACTCCTGGAGCACTTAGTGATGGGAATTAGGAGATGTATACTCTAATCTTAGTAGCTATTGTACCACCATGGATGTATCAACCTCCCTCTTTCTGCTTCCTCTTATGAAATACAACAGTTTATATACAAAGGTTCTGTGCTTTTATAGTAACTAATATATCCATGTTTGTTAAAAATAATATAGTTTACTCAATACATTAATTAAAATATTCTGACTTTGATCAATTTTAATGTGTGACCTCAGTCATAAAAATCTGCACATTTTGTTCTCCCTGAGAAGAGTTTTAAAAATCACGAGTATCTCAGACCCAGGGATAGTATATTTAAATGGATTGTAACTTGGTTCTGCTATATCAATTTTACCACTAAGGTTTGTTTTCTCTTTTGGGAAGAGAGAAAGTGTATTCTACATGGAAGTCATTTTCCTCTTTTTAAATTTCCAAACTGTAAGTTTTGATGAAAGATTTACAAATTAGAATAATGATATAAATTAAACAAAAGGTTAGTATTATAATTCATCAGTAATGCTGATCTGTGAGTTGATGGATTATAACTGTACAACTATTAATAAAGTTATTTTATGACAAACTTTAATTTTTTACCATAATTAAATATTAATGAGAAAAAGCAGAAAAGTGATAGCAAACCCTGTGCCTTTATTTTCTTCACATTTCTCTTGTAGAATGTAACCAATATATGATAATAGATCTCTGCTTTGTTAAATTCCTCATCCCAAACTTTAATCATGGTAATTGCTGTACAGTAGTTATTTAAAATATATGTTAAATAAACATAGAGTAAATTTTTTATACTGCATAGCACACTTTTTAAAGGTTACCTCTGGTAGCTAAGTGCACTTCCCAGGGAGGTGTTATGCCTAACCTGCCAGGAGGCACACTCTTCTCTGTTAGTAAATGCATCTTTTGAGCTTCTTTTTATTATCAACTATATTTAGGTTACCATGAAATGAAAGCATGGTTTCTCAGTAAAGATATTCAAAATTTAGCTTCTTGTTTTGTTTTCCCCAGTGTTACAAACTTAATGATGTTGTTTCATGATTTACTCCAGTGCCAAATAAGACAACAGTAGATTTAAATGGATTGTAACTTGGTTTTGCTATGTCAATAGTCCTTTAAAATACCTTGAATATGAGTAGGAAGATGGTATTTTCTCATTTTTTCTTTACAAATCCAGTAAAAAGATTTTGTTCTTTAATTAAGGTACAATACACAAGTGATCATCATCGCCTCTGTAGCGCTTTCCTGTTGCAAGTGTCAGGTTCTTAAATTTTGCTTTCATTCAAATCTGCCTTCTTTACCCTCAGTCCTATGGATAGGTTAAAACTGACTCACACATTCCTTTCCAACAATAAAACGTACTTGGATGCAGATTGGAATCATAATGAATCTGTAGATTAACAGAGAATTCATGTTTTACTGTACTTGTGTTTTCTAATATATAAATATAGTGCTGCCTTTTAATCTTTCAAATCTTCAACTTTCCAGGCCAAACTGTTTGAACTTTCAGTATGGACCCTTCCACTTCCAAGGGGACTTTGTAATGAGCTCCAGGTCTTCAACCTTGGATTGGATCTTTGGCTATCCAGAATGCACACAGCTTTTTGCATTCTTCCACGTTTTACTCTGTAGGATGCCACTGTAAGTATAAGTATACATATTAATACATAATTACTGAGTATTAAATCTGTAACCCTAGTGATCTCTGACTGATACAGAGGAAACATATCTCTTGTAATCTTTAGTATTCAATTTTTTAAGTGTTCAAAAATTGCAGTTTTCTTATTTCATTTCTTAATACTCTTTACTAAAATAAAGATATAACTGATCAATATCACATTTATGTTTTACTCATACTTTAGTAAATAATTCATCATATCCATAACTCATCATAATTAAATATTTAAAACCTATAAATAATAAAGCAATACTAGTAAAGTCATGTTTTAGTTGTAAAAACATTGTAGAATCTTTTGTGTTTTCTATGTACTTATATTTATTTTCTGTAAATGTTGCTATATTTTTTCCTTATTTGTAACATGTCTCTCTTACCTTTTTCCTAACATTTTAAACTGACCAGAGTTCCTTAAACAGAAGCATTGAAAGAACATTTCTGTTTCACTTCTGATCAAGAGGAGAAAGTTTTCCAGATTTGCCATTGAGCCTTATGATTGTTTAAGGTTTTTTTTAATAGTAAACACATTTAATCTGCTACATATATTTTATCATAGTAATGATATATTCCTAAAGACATTATTTTCATCATTAAAAGGCATAGACTTTTATTATATGCTTTTTCTACATGTTGTAATATCATGATTTTTAATTTAATTTTTCTTCTTATTCTATTAAGAAAACTGTATCATTGTCTTTATTTTTCATACTGTACCAACATTACATCTCTCGGGTGATGCTGATTTCGTATTGACATATGTTTATGCTGGACATTATCTGAGCCTGAACTTTCCTTAGTTTGAACTTCTTTTTGGTCTAACGTCCCTAATACTTATGAATCTAGTCAAGATTTTGTATTTTGACTTTTGAAAAATTCATTAGTCAAAGATTTTGTCAATTCTTCCTAATATGAATTATTTGACAATACCCTATTATGCATTTAATGTTTGGGGAATTCCCCCTCTAACTTTTTATATATTACTGACAGTACAAAGCTTTTGTTTTTCTTTCAGTAGCCATTCTTGGGTTCTATTCCCAATAAACACCTACAATTATGTGAATAATGCAAGATTCTACCTTTGTTCTCTTGAATTTCTTAATGATGTATTTATTTTCTGTACCATTACTTCCCATCTTTTAGACATTATTTTCTGTTTTTAATTATTGGATGTAACTTGATCACAGTTTTATAGCTTATTGAGATGGTACCCAGACTAATTTATTTCATATGTTGCTTTTCATAACATATGTATTTGACACCATATATTTCACTCATAACAAATTTCATGGTATTCTACAAGTTTTGATGGTCCATATTTTTATTACAATTCCATTAAATATGTATTCCACTTTTATTTTTACTTTTCTTTGACAAAGTATAAATTCATTAGAAGCATATACATTATTATAAGTATAATTAAGTGATAATTTTAACTGGATAGTTTGCAATTAAATCTTAGGCCCATACATGTACAACTGCATAAGATCTGACTGCATAACACTCAAATTGCTTATAATTATCTGTGACACTGTGTTAGTGCTCATATGTTAATTTTGGCAAACCCCATGTGCTCTTAAAAGGATCAGTAAGTTTCTGACAATGCATCTTCTGAAGTTTATTAATTGGTTTTCTGGATATTAAATATTTCTCTGGAACTTTTGGTTTTTAATCTAAATTTAAAAGAGCTTTAAAAATAGTCCTGCAGACTTATAAACCTGTCTAGAACTATTTCTAGTGTTCAGTTCCTGCTACACATACTTTAGCACTCTATTGTTAGATATAAAATGTCATCTCATTATTCTAAATCAGTCTTTCTCATTATAAAGTTATCCTTTTGTTATTTTTATGCCTCTTTTATTGACGTCCATTCGGTACAATAATTTTTTGAGTTGGTATTAGCCAGAGCCGTGCTTCTCTGTAACCTTTTCATGTGGAATATTTAAGAATTTTCTTTTAGATGAAGTTCATTAATTGTCCACTGATGTAGAACTAATTACAAAAAAAGAAATTTATAACAATGTACACTTACTCTCTCACACTTCCTGAGTCAGCGGTCTGGATATAGCTTAGCTGGCCTCTCTCCTGGGGTCTCGGTAGCCGCTGTGAGCACTTGGCTGTGGAGTGTCCTAGCTGGAGCTTCAACTGCGAACACACCGACTTAAGCACTTATTGATGTTGTTGGCAGCGCCATTTTCTTTGCAGTTATAAGTCTGAGGATCCCATTGTTCCTTATTGTCCTCCGGAAACCCACCCTTGCAGTTCCTTGAGGCTCTGTGCTGGTGCTTCTATAGTGTCTTTCCCACTTTGACAGCTTATTGCAACATGCCACAACACGAAGCTCAAGAGGGAACGCAACAGGACGATGAATATTTAGATCACGCACTGTGATACGCTGAAGTGAGTGACATCCATCAACTATATGCTAAGCTGATGGTTAGATATAAAATATCATTCTGACCACAACTCAGGGCAGGGACAGAAGGCACGAACAAGAGTAGGAAGTGGGCATTGTAGGGGTCTGGTTTGGCTCCCATGTAAAATACAGTGAGTTTTCTTTTAAAAGCTGAATTGATGATTGCAGTACATTACATGATTCATTTATATTTATTCCAGTGATTGTATAGAAAGTAAAGTTTTCTTTTTCTTTTTCTTCTGTATCCATGCTGTTTGCTTTTTTCATTTTTCTCTATTTGAAATATTTTAGTCTTTGAAGTTAGTACAATTATCTCATGTTTATTTTTATGAACACATAATCTTTTATTAGTCCCTTAAAATATATATATAGAGAGAGAGACAGACAGGGAGAGAAAGAGAGACAGAGAGACAGAGACAGAGAGACAGAGAGAGAGACAGAGAGAGTATACTTGAATTATTAGAATCTGCTATGAACGAATGCTTTATTACTTCATAGACAAAATAATAACCTTAAAACACTTTAAATCGATTTAACATGCTCTACCTTTTATGGGCATATATTTTACATCTCCATACTGCATACAAATTATATTAGTAACACATAATACTCATATGAATACCTTTCCTACATCCTTTGATTCATTCTGTCTTATATGAAACATCAATTTGAATATTTAAATATCATTTAATTTTCCATTTCTATGTTGTTTATTTCATCTGACAATGTTTTCTTTCCTATGAAGGAATTACACTTCAGTATAAATTTTTGTGGAGGTTTGGGAGTAATTTTGAAATGTATCTGTTCTTACGTGCTAGTTGTGCATACATACAAAATATGTTAATGTAAACCTGAATTTTGTTTTAACAACTGAACTGATTAAAATTTATAGTACCATATGAAATTGTGTGTCATTTCTTAAAATATTTTGGAGGTAATCTTGATTCTAGTTTCTCTTAATGGAACAATAACACTTTTAAAACTTTATCTCATTTGGTTTGCTTTTTAAGGACTATTTTCATTTTAATAAGCACTGTAAAATTGTAGCCATGAATAACCACTATAAAATTATACTAAGTAAGCAGTGCTAAAGGCAACGAGTTTATATAAGTGCTGCACCCTGACTAATTGCGCTTCTGGAGCTTCAAGCCAATGAGTGCAGATAGCACCTAAAGTCTATGACTTTTATTTAAAATAACTGGAAATTTGTTGCACTGCACAGGGAACCAGTAGCACTACATCACCAAATAAAGCATATGATCATTCAGTTTCACAAAAGATATACTCTTACTATTATAAGATATTGGCAAACTTGGCATAAATGAAATAGGATAAAGATGATATTTTCTAAGAAAGAGCAAGTGATGGCGATTATTGAAATTACATATCATACTTTAATTTCATATTAGCACTTTTTCTGAAACTAGAGATTTCAGTCATGTGGCATTTAAGAGGTTTTAGCATGAGATTTGAAGTCTTGTAGCCATAGTTCTAAGATAGTCACAAAGCTCCCTATATAAATTGACTGGTCTAAAACATATGGTAAATTTAGCAAGTTGCTTTTGTCTTATTGTAGAGCTTCCCTGGGTAAACTCCTACATACTATGAACAATAATACTATAATAATTATAATATTTTTTGTCTTTTAGAGAAAGGGTTTCACTGTGCAGTTCAGGCAGGCCTTGAATTCACTTTGTAGCCCAGGCTGGTCTCGAACTTGCACTGATCCTCCTGCCTCAGCCTCCTGAGTGCTGGGAATACAGGCGTGTGCCACTACACTTAGTTAACAACTAATTTATACATTAGTTTTCATAATATGCTGTGCTGATATCTTTATATTAGTGAAATCATTGAATATTCACTAACATTCTATCTAGCAGACACAATTCATCACTCAATTTCGAAGATAGGAAATAGATGCAGAGACGTAGAAAGCAGATTTCCAGCATGGTAAGTAGGTTTGAGATTAGACTTCATGTTCAGCCAATCTGCTTTGCCAACTCTGAATGTGTTGAGCTGTGTTGTTACCGGCTTACCTGGTGAAAGCAATAATATAAGCAATAATCCCCCAAATCTTCTAGGCATGGTGATGCACACCCGTCATCCCACCACTTGGGAGGCTGATGCAGGAGGATCATTGCGAGTTCGAGAGCAGCCCGGGCTACAAAGTGACCTGAAGGCTAGCACGAACTGCAGAGTGAGACCTTGTCTCAAAAAGACAAGAAAATAATAATAATTTCACAAATGTGCATGATATTCTGGGAGGTTAACAGATAAATCCTATTTAACAATGTATTGGACTTTGTGCCTTTTTGAAATCCTGAAGATTAACGGATTGAAAAGTCTACCATTCTGTGCATCATGACCCACCTGAGAAAACAGATGCATTTATATAATATAGTATACTTTGTATTAAACTATAGGTCAGTGGAAACTGATATGGGAGAGCAAGTAAATCTCATGAATATTTGCTAGTTTCTGAGAAAATGCAACAACTGTGATCTTTTTGAAAGATTCACAGAATTTTAGCAGGTAAGCAAAAGTGTTGGACTGCTTTAAACCTGGGTATAACAATAGTATGGTGGCCTGAATGTCCAAGTGCCCGATGTCTGCTTGGGCAAGATCAGATCATTGTATGTGACCAACGTATGAAAAGACTGAGTTAGATAGAATAGGCCAGAATGAGATTTGTTAGATTGTAAATGACATTGTGTAACAAGCTATAATTACATTCTAAGTCCCTAAAATTGCTAAACAGTATTAAGGACCTCTTCTACTCAAATTTCTTATAGGTCAATCCATTATGTGGCCACCATAGCAAAGAATTTGACTCAGGACCAAATAGTGGTGTCCACTTTTTTGTTTTTGGTGTTTGTGAGACAGGGTCTTTCTATGCAGTTCAGGCTGGCCTTGAGCTCACTTTGTAGCCCAGACTGGTCTCAAACTCGCAACAATCCTCCTGCCTCAGCCTCCCGAGTGCTGGGATTACAGAGTGATGTTCATTATTGTGGGGATTAAAATCTGTCTTAATCCTCTTGATACCTGCGTTGAGACATCTTTATATTAGAAACCAAAACCTTCACCTATGAAGACTAAGAGAGCTCAACCTTATGCTCAGGTAGATCTGTGACATCAGTCTATTTCAAGAAAGCATGGAACCCTTGCTTGGCTGTAGTGGGAAGACAAACTCCACACACAGAACACAAGCAAAAGGAGTACACAAAACTTAATGAAAATATGTATTAATAACACATATGCATATATACATGCAAAATATGTTCTACCTGTGTATTAATAATGTATTATCGGAGCGATTAGAATTTTACTGATTTCATTAACATTCTTGTGCAGTTTGGTATGGCAACAACTTAGGGATGTAAAACATGAGGGAATCCTTCATCTCATACCAGAACTCATATTTGCACAACTCAAAGTGGGAAAGCCTGAAACACAGGTTAAGTACAAAATTGTTCGTTATCTTCAGACATATTTTCTGGTTTCTTCCTTGGCACCTTAACAAAACAAATTATTTGCTCTTGGAGCAGTCAGTGATACAAGCAAAGCCTATGATTTATTTAAATTAGGTGCAAAGGAATGAACCAACAGTCAAGACTGTATTTAGTTCCTACAGATAAAGCCAAAGTTGCACAATGTGTACATGTAAGAATCTAAGACACAAGCATTACATTGAAGGTGTGTTTTATCTTATTGTAAACACTATCTAATAACAAGATAGCTAAGAGAATTGTACTACTACTTTGTATTGGTTTATTGAAAGGAACAATTCGTGCCTGATTTTTAAAATTTTCTTCAGTTTTGCGTGCCTGTACCTGGTAATCTGAACAACTACTTTGAAGATAACAATATCCAATATAATAACCATTGGTGACTTCCTATCATCTTGTTTTGAAATTCTGTATCATTTTAAATGCGTTAAAATATTGTATTTGCTTTAAAATTTTAAAAAAAGATGGTAACCAAGCTTTGTTTTTTGGTTTTCTAGGTAACTTAATCTTTGTTCATCGTCTTTAGATATGCTTTGAAGAGAAGATTATAAATAGATTTATGTTTGAAAAAAAGAATTATACAATCCTAGCATATTGAATGAAACATGATGATGTTTCTAAAAGCAAAGTTATTTCTCACTTTAATCTATTAGTTTATTTTGGATTGATATTTTACTAAATATAGTTAGATGAATGTCCTGCTGAGAAAATATAATGCCATTTTTTTATCGTTCAGATTACTCATTTGCTCATTTTCCATTTTTTCTTCCTTAGTAGATTGACTTCAAATTCAGGTTGTTATGATTCTTGAAAACAAAGCTGTTCTTCATCACGTGCATTGATTATATGAAGTTACCTGCACCTTTAAAAGATCAAAGGTGAGTTTTCTACATGAATAACACTCCTGTGCAAAAATCTAGCAGTTCACATTTACCCTTCATTTGGTTTGCTGCCTACTAAAATGGTTAAGTCATATGTAAGTTTCATCACGGGAAGGTATAACAAATTGAAAAATGCAGGCAATGAAAGTGCTTTATTTTAATCTTCTTTTCTCTGTGTGTGGCACTAAGATATCCCCTCGTTAGACCTGTGTGTAGAGAAAAACAGGAGGGCGATGCAGACAGGCTCCTTACCACTGAGGATGATTGATTCTGCTCTCCTCCATTTGGAGGGCTTCCGTGTTACAGATTTTCTAGATTACAGTGAGAAACGAAAAGAGCTGCGAATGTGACATTTGTGGCTTGAGTTTAGGCAATAAAAGCTCCAGCATGTGTTGTCTTTGAACTCTTTGTGTGTGAAAAGCACCCTAATAAAGTAGAAGGAGCTTTGTCTCAGAAGGCTTAAAGCTGACTGGAATGATAAACGGAGTGTGTATTTCTTATGTTGATTCATCAGCTTTTCTCAAAATATAATTACTGGTCACCTATGGAGGGCACTCCCTGCTGTATTTTGAAAGTCATTTTTCCTCTCCAATTTATAAAACCCAAGCGCACGATGTTGAGATGAGCTGACATCCTTCCCAAACCCTCGGAACGTCCTGGTAATGAGATATTGATGGGCT
This sequence comes from Dinomys branickii, assembly GCA_004027595.1. Lineage (NCBI taxonomy): Eukaryota > Metazoa > Chordata > Mammalia > Rodentia > Dinomyidae > Dinomys > Dinomys branickii. The sequence goes on along the minus strand of PVLD010002662.1, from coordinate 97,930 downwards.
TTTGTACACGTGTGTATGCACACATGCTGATAATAATAAAGCTCTGCTGTGACTGTCTCTCCCACTTCCCGTCAGACTGTTGCATGCATTCTTGCTCTACCGCCCTTCACCCCAAGAGCCAGCACTCCTGGCCTTTATTTTGTTACAGGACATACTGAAAGAATGTTCACTTATCAAGACCAGGTCTTTTTCTCCCTCTTCAAATCAGTTGCTACAAACTTTAACTTGTATCCTTCCTCTTTCTATAAATGTGTTGACATTCAGCGAATGCGACCAATAAAAACTAATATTCTACATGTGTCTTCCTGTTTCCCTGTATAGTGAAAGGTTTTATAAGCTCAATCACAGGAAAATTTAAACATATAGTAGGGAACCATGACACAGTTCATCCAGGTTTGAATGGAGGATTTTACTCTACCCTAACCTCTTCACTGGGTACAGCAACATTTTGGGATATGCTGTTCTGCTTCAGTTAATATTGAAGAGAATTAAGCAAGGAAGAGTGGAAAGTCCTAACGTAGTTGATTATAGAGTTAATTACCTTGGGAAGGAAGCTTGTTCTTTCCAACTGAGAAACCAAATGTCATGTCCTGTGCAGTCGCCTGGTGGAACTGCCCTGAATTAAACAGAAGAGTTGTAGGAACTGTAAGAGATGAGGAAATACAGTCTTCCTCAGAGTGATTTCACAACATCTGGCTCTCAGTGAAAAATACTTACGTAAGGAATTTTTCTGTTTTAAAAAGCAAACCTTTTTTCTTCTTGTTCAATGTGTTTTTCAAAAATATCCTTCCACTTTGTATTTACAAATTGTACAGATTAAAAGCACAATATTTTATAAAAAGTTTTTTCAGTAAAAATTATGACTGGTAAAATTATAAAAGCCACAGTGAAAAGAAGGTAAATGTGTATTTTCTAAAGTCCTTATAATTTTCATTAGAGGGAAATTAAATGAACGAGGGAAATTTATTTTCGTTGCCTCGATCTACCCTACATTGTCTGTGTGTGCTGGAGACAGCGTGTCAAGCTGAAAATACTAAGGCTGTATTACTAGCAAAGACATTTTTATGGCTTTTCTACTTTATATTTCGTTACTGTTAGAGAATTTCTTTTCTACTACTAACATTTCTGATTCTTTCAAACTGTATCCAGGTAATTTTCTACTGATAGAATAGAAAATAATCACATGGCATAATATATAGTGGAATTATTCTTGAATCAAAGGCGAAGCAATAAGGTATTCAAATATATGAGATACCTTTACCCATGCAGGACAAGAAGTTCCTGTAGGCCACTAAGGCTTGTGGATTCATATACTGTTAGTCTTTCATGTAAGTATTTTACCAAAGAAATTACAACTGAAGGATTGCAAATGTTGGTTACTGGAAGTTTCTGTGCTATGCTGTGTATCATATGAGCTGATTAAATAGAGAAATACATTTTCCTTCCATTTGAACAGAGATAGAATAATGAGTGTGTTTAGAAGTTAAATAAAACTTGTACTTTTACTCAGATGTGATAGAACATACCTTTCATATCAGCACTCTAGGAGGCTGAAGCAGGAGGACTGTCACTATAACTGAGTCTGGGCAATTTACCAGTTTAGTGAGATTCTTTTTTAAAATGAAAAATAAAAAGAGATGTGGATATAGCTCAGTACGAGGATCTAAGTTCAATCACCAGTGCCAAAACAACAGCAACAACAGCAAGAGCAACTTCTATTTTCTCTGACCGGGACTGTATGATATACAACATAGAAACACATTTCACTGCTTTTGATGTCATTAAATTTTCAGACACTCTTAATTGTTCTTTGGAGATGTTTTGTTACACCTTTAACGTCAAGTCTACATATTACAAGAACCAGGGGGTGGGGCTATAGCTCAGTGGCACAGCGCCTGCCGTACATATTAAAAGGACAGAAATTATAGACTAGTTATCTAACAATAACAAAGTAAAAGAAATGTGTAGTGAATTTTAATAAAGATCATTATGATTTTCAGCATGGTGATTTCCACTTTGTATTTTAGCAAAACCAGCTTAGTATGACATCCCCATATCATTGACTAACTTAATATATACAACATTCTAAAATCAATATTAGAAATATTGCAACATTTGCAAGGAAAACATTAAGAGAAATTCACAAAATACTAATGTCATAGATTTATCTCATGAAAACAATTTAAGGATAAATGTTTAATATTGATACATAATTCTGTAAGTACCTATATGTAGATTTTTTCAATCAGTAGAAAACTTCTATTGATTATGGTCAACCAACAATCTTCTTAGAAAAGCCAAGAAGTTGTGAAATCTCAAAACATTATATTTTAAAACACGGAAGGGAACTGGAAACATCCAGATTAGAAGTGATTTCTGCTGAGAGACATGAGTCCTTACCGGTTGATTCAGTCTTTCTTTCTCTGTAGCATGTGGTTTGTTCAGAACACAGGCTGTTGTTTAGGGTTGGCAAGGGGAGGAGGCATTCTACTGTGCGCAGAGAAATCAGGTAGTGGGAACAAGTAATGTACTGGAGGAGAGAGGAGCCTTGAGCACACTGCTGATATTTGCTACCAGGCTCCACAGATGTTTTTGAAGTTGCAAATAACTGGGAGGCTGGCCAGGAAATCGGAGGGAGATGTCTTGCAGTCTTGTCACTTAGGAGACAAATTCCATGACAGGAAGGAATCCAGCAGGAAGCATAGGACATAGCTTCTTCTCAAGGAATTTACCAGGTTTCAATCAAGAGGAGTTTGACAATAAAAATTAAACTTTGCATCACACAATAACTGAATTTCCATTCCTGAAGTAAAGGTTGGTGGGAGTAAGATACCAGTGCTAGTACTAACCACTGTGGCTGTTACAAAATGTACATGTGGCTGTTATAAAATAACTTTAAAAATGCAATAAATTGGAAAGAAAATAGGCTTAATGCCAAACAGATTGTGTTTTTAAAAAAGAAAGAAACACTTCCTAAGTTTTTTGGCATCGTTAAAATGACCCATGCAAATCATTTCCTGATCTCTTTTTGAATACAGGCAAAATATTTGCTTAGAATAAGATTATTTGCCTACTTTTTTATGATGTCAGATATAATACCAGCTGTGAAATGATTGTTTAAATAAAACCTTAATGCACCTACTTTCCTCAAAATGTAAGTAGAGCAAAACACTGTTCCAGATTCTCTTTTACCCAGAGGTCAAGGGGAAGGTAAAGAACGAAGAAGTACTAGATTCTGAATGAGGTGTTTTATGTGGATTCGTCTCATTTGATCCTCAGAGCCACTTGACTGCTAACTGAGAGTACTACTCTTTGGCTATTAATGATGTTCAGAACCATCAGCAAGACTGCTTTGTAGTCTCAATAAAAGTAGTAATCATGGTCATTTATTGAGCCCTCATTATATGTCAGAGAGTCTGCTTAGCATTTTACTCACATGATGCTACTTAAGCCTCAAAATGATCCTGTGTTCTCATTAAAAATGAGAAAAAATTGACTCAGAGAAAATAAGTAATTCTCAGTAATCAGAAAATGGGACTCATAGCTAAGCCCTTTTGACTCCAAAAATTGCTAATAGCTTCTGTATGCTGCACACACGCTACAACCAGCTTCCTACCAGTCTTACACAGTTTCTTGGAGCTGTGATTAGGGGTAAACAGAGGGGGAGCTGTTGATGAACTCACTTCAAAAACGGCGGAAGTATTTATTTCTTTGGTAAACTCAATCTCTCTCCCTCTCCCTCTCTCTCTCTCCTAAACTCAATCTCTCTCTCTCATCTCGTGCGTGTGTGTGTGTGTGTGTGTGTGTGTGTGTGTGTGTGCGAGCATTTAGAGATTAGAGATGAGAATTACATTTTGCAACCCGAGAAACTCTTGGTGATTAGGAGGTAAATGTGGAAGACTGACAATAGGAAAATACCAACTGCTATAAATTAGCTCAAGGAGAATATTCTCATTCTTTATAGAGATTTTATCAAAAACAAAGCACTCTTGAAAGTTCTAATATGTACTTTTCCATTCTTGATTTTATGTGACACTTCTGAGTTCAAACAATTGTAGAAAAAGTTACATGTGTGTATATTTTATATATGTTGTATATATGTGTGTATTTGTGTATGTGTTGTATATATGTATGTGAATATAATTGTTTCCACAACATACACACATACACATTAAAAACTTCAATAAGCATAAGAACCCAGCTTCTAACTTCTACAGCCTTATTTTAGGGAGATATTATTACTTGAGAAAAATAAAGAGATGATGTACAGCATTATATTTCAGGGAAACTTATTTTGTAACCATTGAATAAGAAGAGAAGACAGCAAAATCTGCTTCATATCCTCTTGTATGGAAAGATTTACCTGCATCCTCTCTTCATTTCATATATAATGCACCAAAAATTGTGGGTTCTGGCACCTAAAGTCCTAGATATATTGTTTCACCCTCTTGGGACTATTTGCTTGCTTAGATATAAAAAGCATTCTCTATTCCCTTCACATTTCATACTAATTTTGCCAATGCCCAAAGAGTGTTTGGGGAGATTTGTAAATTAAACAGTGTAAAACATGCATACGATTTAGCCTGCCCTTAACGTAAAATTAATGTTAAGTAGATTAGAAATGTTCACAGGCTGAGCATAACTTCTGCAGAAAGAAGATCTGCACTACCCCTTCCATGATCCGTGAGCACAGGATGTGCGCACCTGTTCAGGTTTCTCTTTATGTTCTATATTCAAGCTAGTTTCTCTATGGCCCAAAATGGAGAGGAGTGAGACCCTCTTTTCATAATATATTTAAGTAACATTCAAAATGCATGAATATAAGGCGGTTAAGAAAATTCTGAGGACTTTAGAAATACAATCTTTATTTGTACTTTTCAAAAATAATTACGAGTTCCATTGTGACCCTTCGAGTTTCATATATTTTTAAAAAGTTTCTTTTTGTACAAAACACATGAAGTTTATTCGTTTAGTTAAATACTTGTAATTGGTTTAAATGCATTATGTTGGCTCAGAAAAGACCTAAGTAGAGTAATAAAGATAAATGAAGGGATCTTTTGGCTCTGATGGCAAATAAATAGGGAGGGAAGGGAGAAGGCATTTGATTATTCCTTCCAAATGGCCCTGTTCAATACTGGCAGTTCATAAGCAATTGAATTACAAAGCTAAGACCACACTCTTAATTCTCTTACTAACTCTTCAGAGGATTAATAGATTTTCTAAAATATTGTTTTATAAACTATGCATCTCCCCCCACCCCACTTACTGGAGACAAAAGTATATTAATGTAAAAGAACCTTAGTAAAAAGGGCATAACATCAAATCTTTAATAGGGCATTTTTATGAGTATTTCTGTTTAATTTCCAGTGGCCAGTAACAAATTGCGGTGCCACGGATATCTTGAAGGACAGAGAAAGATGAATCATAATAAACACATATCTTTTTCATTCCATAGTAGCTATTGTGTATTTGTTAGGGAAAAAAGTAAAATTAGACTGGTAGTTTTATAATATTTTTTCACTTGCAAATCCTTTAATAATGATTTACACAGCTAAGCAGTGAGCCATGCATTAGAATATTTCAGAGAAAGAAAAATATTACAGCAGACAAATTCATTATAGTTGAATATCTAATCTATTTTTATGTCACCAGAAGCCAATATAGTTTATATAGGCAAATATAATTTTCCTAATAACAACAAACTGGGCATTTTGTCCATACTATTAGACACATAAATAGATTTACTTCGTTCCAAGTGAACCGTCACATAAACTTACATTTTCCTGATGTTATCTGTTCTATCACAAACCATTAAGTATGACAGATAATTCAATATCATATGTTTATTTTTCTAACATTATATTTTACATTCAGACCAATACATTACATGTTGAAATTATTCTGTTATGTAAGTTAAATTTTATTTGGTTTGTCCCCTGAAATTTTAAAGTATAAAAACTACTGAAATAATTTAAAGAATGCTTAAATCTTGGAATGTAGACAAATGAATTGAAAAATAGGCCTAATTGCAAAAAAGTAATAGAAATGAAAGCTTCACTTTTCATTGCATTTAGGTAATGAAAAAGTGTCACAAGTAACAGATTTTTGCTATGAGAGACTATTAATATGTTTTAAAATGTAGTTTATGGAGTACACATTTTATAAAATTCAGACACCCTAAATATATTGTGACAATTTTTTAAAAATAATAATGTGACAACAGAGAGTGTGCAAACATTTCTTTCACAATTAATTAATGTGAAGTTAAAAACTCGAATACATTGGCAGAAATTTTCAGGAAATCAAAATCCATATTTTTAAGTGAGAACATGAGACATGGAAAAGTTAACCACAGCCATGTTAATTTCTGATCTAGATTTATATGATGTCAAAACAAAATTAGATTCCTAAATTAAGGAAATCAGTCATTATTCATGTCATCTACAGTATGTGTGGGAATTAGTTTTAGCAACATTTGGAATGGAATTTACCAAATGACACTGATCAAATTAAAGAGGAGTTGGTTGTTTTCATGAGCACCCACGCAGAGCCACTAATACACAGCCACTCATCTCTTGTGAAACTCCCTCCTGTTGCTCTGCTCACAATAATGATCATGACCTCATCTCATGTGCATCCACAAACCTCAGTATTACAAGTGAGCTGAGGGCATTGTAATCTGTTACATATTTGCCATCTTTTTGTTAATGCAATCTTTGTAAATTTGATTTACCAAAATCTAAAACATAAAGCTTCATATCCAAAGCACTCCTAGTTGTGAACTACAGAAATAAAAATCCTGGAAAAATATATCAAATGAACCTGTAGAAGAAGAGTAAATATACAGTCATCCCTCTCTATGTCATGGTTCAACTACTGCGGCTTCGCTGTATCGCAGGTTTTTAAAAGAAATATATCTCATTCTGTATCACGGAGTTTTCACTATATAATGAGATTTTGTGGTATATAGGTATTTATATAGAATTTTACATGCTGTTAAAATTAAGTAGGTTTAAGAGTGTAGAAATTTTTTAAGAGCATATGAAGTGTTTATAACGAGAGCAGGAAAGGTTTATAGGAGTGTGGGAAGGTTTTACAAAGCCTCAAGTTATATGTAAATAATAAAATATATGTAGTGTCACTACTTCGTGGATTTTCACCTATCATGGGTGTCTTTGGAGCATAGCTCCCGCGATAGGTGAAGGATAACGGTAAAGCCCCGCAACTACTAAAATGGGTAAAAAATTAAAAGTAAACACAAACTAAAGCATTTATTCCTAATATTTTTTCAAAAACTTTATCAAGTGGATGTACAGATACACTTCACAGGATATAAATGTTACAAATTTACCTCAAAAACAACCATACTTCTGTGTATAAATGTGAAATGTGTCTAACTTATAAAAAAGCGGCATCCCTAAAAATGTAAGGAAACGTAATGAAATTTTAAACTCGTAATAAAATGTAGAAATTATGCTACATTTGGGAATACAATTGCTTAGAGGGAAGATGAATATAAATACATAATGTGAATATGTCTCAACAGTACATATTGCAGTGATGACTGTGCAATATCCCATGTAGTTCGTTCCACAAAAATATTACTGAATGACACAGTGTATCAAAGTCTGTGGACTGTACCATATGCATTTTATATTATACTTTATAATGAGTTCAATAATGGCTGTAGCATAGGGACATTTTATAGCAAATAATGCATATTTTAAAAACTAGAAAGATCTCAAATAATAGTCTGACAATTCAAGTCAAAGACTTAGAATACAAACTTGAACCAAACCCAAAGTTAGCAGAAGGAAAGAAATAATAAAGATCAAAGCAGAAGAAAATGAAGTCAAAGCTAAGGAAACAATGCAAAAGCCGAACGAAACTGTGTGGGTCTTTGGAAATTATAAACAACACTGACAGATTTTAGCTAGACTTACAAGACAGAAAAAGAAGTCCTTATAAATCAGAGCGGCAAATGGAAACAAAATGAATGATACCATAGAAATACAAAAGATTGTAATAAAACACTGGAAACAATCACTTGCTAAAAGCTAGAAAACTGAGAAGGAATATACAAATTTGTGAGTGCATACAAACTACTAAAATTGAATCAAGAAGTAGACAATCTAAACAGATCAACAATGAGCAATAGAATTGAAGCAATAGCTTAAGATCTCCCACCTTAAGACCTTCAGAATCTAACGGCTTTACAGATGAATTCTACAGAACTTTTAAGAAGAGCTAATCTCAGTACTGGTTAAAATATCCCCAAAAATATTGAAATGGAGTGACCTTTTTCAAATACTTTTTACAAACTCACTATTACCCTAATACTGAAGCCATACATACACAGTAAGAAAACAAAAGGAAAGTGAAAGAATAAAAACTACAAAACCACATGCTGAAAGAAAACAAATCGAAAAGTTCTCACAAGCCATTTGATCACTTCAATAGATGTTGAAAAATTATTCAGTAATATTCAATAGCATAGTAAAACAAATTCTTTCAGTGAATTAGATATGGAAACAACATACCTAGAAATAACAAGGGTTATCTATGGAACACACGGACAATATCATACCGAATGATGTCTGAAAGTGTTTCTTGTAAAGTGGAAAAGGAGGAGGGTGTTTACTTTTACCATGCTTATTTACTGCAGTACTGGTTGCCTTTGAAAGAGTGTTCAGACAAGAAGAAGTAAAGATCATCCCAACTAAAAAGGATGAAGTTAAATTATCAGTGTTTGTGGATGACAGGACTTCATACATAGAAAAAATTTAATACTTTTAAAAAAATTGTTAGGGTTTTGTAATGAGTTCAGTAATGTTACAGAATACAAAATCACATCTAAAACAGTAGCATTTCACACACCAATAATAAACTTGCTTAAAAGAAAGTTATCAAAGCAATTCAACTAACAAGAGCTATCAAATTAGAAAAATAAATGTGTATCCAAGACTTTGAAGAATTTCTCTAATTAAAAGGACAAAACACTGATGAAAGAAACTATAGGGAATACAAAAACATGGAAGAATATTCTCTGATCCTGAATTAAAAGAATTAACTCTTTTTAAATGATCATGTTATTCAAAGCTATTTCTAGATTAAGTGTATTCCCATCAAAATACCTACAACTTTTTTTTAAATTAAAAGAAAATTACAGATCCTTAAACTCATGTGGAAACATAGATGTCTCCATACCCAAAGGGATCCTGAGCAAAAGCCAGCAGAAAATCAATCAACAATGGAAATAAACAATAGCAAAATAAATCAAAACTAAAATATCAGAATACTTCCAAATGTTCTACAAAGTCAATTTAACTAAAATTTGTGGTACTGATATAAAAGAGCAGATAGAATGAAGAAACAGAATACAAAGCACAAAACATTACCCACATTCAGTCAAGTGATTTTGAGGGAAAAAAAAAATCACCAAGAACATTCAGTAGAAAAAAGGTAGATTCTTTAGTAGGTGGTGTTAGAAAAATTCTATATGCATCTGCAAAATATTTAAACTAGTTTACTTTTCCTCATCGTACACAAAGATTACCTCACAGTGGATCAAAGATATAAACTTTGCACCTGAACTCTTGAAAGCACTGCAAGAAAATTTTAGAGGAAGCAGTTCAAGATATTGACATAGACAGTAATTTTTAAGCTAAGACCTAACAATAGGTAGTAAAAATGTAAGGTTTATTTGTTTTTGGACTGGGAATTGAACTCAGGATCTTTCACTTGCACTGCTGAGCTGTATCTCCCATTCAATAAATTTTACAATTTTTTGGTACCAGGAATTGAACCCACACCTTTGCATTTGCCAGGCAGGCACTGTGCCACTGAGCTATTTCCCCAGACCCTCATAGAAGTAGACAAGTGGGATTCTATCAAACAAAGAAGAAGAAAAGATAACCGAAGAGACAACCAACAAAAAGAGGGAAATATATGTGAATCGTTCATCTGTCAAGGGATGTCCAAAATAAATAAGAAATTTAAAATGGTAACCACCAAACACAAACCATCCGATGTAGAAAATGAAGCAGTACACTAATTAGAAGACGAACAGAGATCAACAAGTAGCTTGCAAATACAAGAGACAAGCTCCATTTCAGTGGTCATCATAGAAGTGCAAAGCAAACCCCTCTGGGTTTGAGAAATCTGATGTATAAATAATTTAAAGAGTAAAAGAAAAGAGAGATGACAAGAAGAAGGTAAATATTCTTTGAGGAGATTAGGATTTGATAAGTATACATAACAATTCACTATGAATGTACTTATTATATATCACAAACACAGGCTAATAAAACAAAAAAAAATTAAATCACTAAGAGATATCAAGTCATCTGATTTAGAATGCCCATCAGCAAAAGACAGCAAATAACAAAGGTATGTAATGATTCAGGAAAAAGAGAATTCATATTCACTGTTGGTCAGCACGTAAGTTATTCTAGCTATTAGAGAAAATAATATGACAGTTTTTCAAAACTCATAACTATCATGGAATCGAGGCAATTCTAGTGTCGGCTATACCCTCAAAGAAAATGAACTAATTATACCAAATGTACTTGCTTCCCATATTTATTCCAATATTACTCACAGTAGCCGAACTATGAAATAAACCCAGATGCCTTTCTTTGGATAAATAGATAAAGTACATGTGGTATGTTTGCACAGTGGAACACTAGTCCATGAGCAAGAAGAAATAAATCACGTCATTTCCAGAAATAGGAATAAAGTGGACATCGTTAAGTTAAACAGACCAAGCACAGAAAGACAAACACCACAAACCCTCACTCATTTCGGAAACCCAATAAGTCAAACTGGCAGATGAATAGAATGGAACAGAATTCATCAAGGGCTGGGAAGGGAGGTGGAAAATGTCAACAGAAAAAAATTTCAGTACAGAGCATGAAAAACAGATGCGCTTTTTCTTCTTGTTTAGCACACATGGTAAGGTAAATACTAAGCAAGACAAACTATGATATAAATCAAAATGATGAAAAAACATGAAACTACCAAAACCATCATGTGATTCATGACAGGAAATACGACTATGACATTTATTACTTTGACTTGATTATTATACATTTATACATGCAGTAAATTACAATAATGTGCTCCTTGAAGATATACTAAATAAAAAATAACACTTTTTGAAAAGTACTGCTGGGAAATATATATCATTAATTTATTTATTTTAATAGATACTTTAAGTTGGATTTATTGGTGTCTTAGATATTTTTCTCATTGCTGAGACAGAACACCTGACACCCAAAGTTGAAGGAGGAAAGGTTTATTTGGCTCACAGTTCGCAGAGGTTTCAGTCCATAATCAGCTGGCTCCAAGGTAGGGTGGCTTGGAAGAAGGGCATGCATCATAGAAGAACAAAAGTTCATGGTGGGAAAAAGGGAACCAAGAAGCAGGGGATGACCACAGCTTTTTCTATCCCTTATACCTTATCCAGGCTACTTAGGGTGTTTACCACTCACACCCTTAACCCAATGTCCTTGATCCTAGCAATGCACCATGAATCAGTCCCAGAATCCCCAACCACCTCTGAAAGCATCCCACCTATGACTGCATGAGGCTTTGTGGGGGCATCTAGACAGAAGCCATAACCCTTGGGGAGATGGACTCTGGGGAAGATGTCTTCAGGCAGCTTACTTGATGGCCAGATGGCTTGTACTTCATATACTTGCAGCTACAGCGCTGAGTGAATCCTTGGGCTCTTAGGGGAGGCAGATCTCCTCCACAGGCACGGAAGTCTGGACTTTACAATCCAAGGTAGACAAGAGAAAAACTTTTAGATTCATGAGACTTTTTTTTTTGTCTTTCTACACATATTTATAACACGATATCTGTTTTTAATCCCTTATGTGTGGCCTACTTATATAAAGATAATAATAAAATGGGCAAAACCAGAAGTAAAACATACATGATATTAAATTCCATTTGTAAGCGAAACATTTATGTATTAAGCATGCTCTACAGCAGGGAAATAGAAGATAAATATGCAAGAAATGTGAACATTTAATTCATCAAAGTAATCCAATTGCCTGTTAAACAACTGAAGAGACATACAAGGTGAAAATTAACCCAATAAATATAAATTAAAATAGTAGCAAGATGATGTTTAGTTGTGTAGAGATTTTCATGAAGCAATTAGAAAACAATGGAAAATGTTACAGAATATATGATTCAATACTAAATCTATGAGAAACGTTGCCATAGGTAACCAATAGTTCTACATTTTGATATGCATTTTTAACATTTGTTCAATAGTACTCTAAGAAAAAAATTGCTCTTTCAATGCCTCTTGCTTATGCTGTGTTAAGTCTGAACATCTTGATTCCCTAGGAGACCAAGGATTTCAGAATTTATCATTTTATTCTTTTGTACCTCATCTTTTGCTACCGTGTAAAATTCTTTAGCTGCTTTCATTTCCTAGAATGACTTCGGCTTATCTCCTGAACAGTCCCCTTTTCTAAAAAAACTTTTTCAGAGCCCCTGAATTTCTCATTCATTTGCTTCTTAATTTCCCAGCTGAGCAGTCCCTCATTTGCTCAATCTCCTGCTCCTTCTTCAGGGCTGAGGATGGTTCCCTAAGGGCTTAGCATCCTATGCCTCTGGATGACAACATGGCATGGAAAGTTTTCTGTTTCCTTTTTTCTGCTCCTAGAATGTAAACTTTCCAGCTGTTCTGTTCTAAGAAACTTTTGAGAAACATAATCTTCCCTTCTTTCAAATGCTTTTCTTATTGCCAATTGAACACAGTTTGAATCCCATTTTCATGCTTTCTGAGAACTATTTTGTAGTCTCTTGTGCGTGATAATGTTTTTGCTTTTCATGTAGGAATACCTCAGAGTTCACCTTCAAAGTCATCACTTTTTCCACCTATACCAGTGGGTTTCTCTTTATGACTGTGACTGCATCTGAGAAATTACTGTGGTTTTAAAATCACAAATGTTTACGCTTTATTTACAGGTCAGTAGCACCAGTCTAGGATCAAGCATGAGTGTAATGTATTATACCCTAGGTATTTCCAAGAACAATCAGAATTTCTATTCATTTGACCTATAGTCAACTCCAGGCTTATCTCATTCAGTCCAGTAGTTCCAGATGTCTTATTTACAACTTACAAATTTCAAAAGGAATCCATCTGCTTCAATCCACATTTAGATTACCACATTGACTGGACAAAGAGACCCCTTACAGATTAGTGCAGCAAGTTTCTGGATGTGTCTGTGGGGGTGTTTCTAAATATGACTGGTATGTCATCCATCAAATTGATGGGGAAGTGGGACTATGTGTAGTGACTATGTGTAGAACAAGCCAATAGACTTGTAGCCCAGGTAGAATAAAAGAGGAAAGAAGGTAGAAGTTGGCCTGCAGTAGGAAAGCTTCGTTTGTCTTGATGAGGTGCATCTTTGGAACTGCCATTTGTCTTAGTTACTTTTCTCCTGTCACTGAGACAACATACCTAACACCCAGAGTTAAGGAAGGAAAGGTTTCTTTAGCTTACAGGTGGTGGAGGTTTGAATCCATACTTGGCTGGCTCCAGGGCAGGGTGGCACATAGCAGAGGGCAACCGTTCATAGAGGCAGAAAACAGCAAAAAAGCAGCACCAGCAAAAAGGGAGGAGTGGCAGCAAGCAGCCTCTTTCTCTCCATTGTATTGTATGCAAACTACCTGCCTTGGGGTGGGTGTGGCACTCACACCCATAATCCCAGCATTGGATCATGAGTCAATTATAAACTCTAGAAGCTCACATTAGGCTTTGGGGGGACTGCCAGACACAAACCATAACACCCTCACTTGTGGACACAACTCCAATTCTTAAGCCTATTGACACAGACTCACACGAGTGACTTCCAGGGAACTTGCTGGCCTTCACTCTTGGATTGGTACTATGTCTTTGATCCCCTTTGCTCACAGCTTTATATACCCTTGGACTGAGTAGCTGCTGTGTCTTTGCTGGCACACAGATGACTGTTTTAGACTATCTTACTTCTGATCTTACAAGCCTGTCTAGTGTTTGAAAACAATAACCTTAGCTGTAACGTAAACACGCTCCAATCCTTGTGTTACCTCTCCATTCCCCGCCCATATACTGTTCCCCTTTTATTTTCATGCTGTTTCTCTAACTTCAGGACTCCACTGCTTTCTCCCCTGGTGCCCCACTGTGCGCCAATCTTAAAAGCTGATGAATCTGTCCCGTCTTGGCAGCCTTGCTCCGGTGTTCATCCAGACTTTTTGCACGGTCGTGCTCTCATTTCAAATGTTACTCTCTGGTGACTAACTTTGTTCCTGGTCATTTTTTTCTTAAATATTTTTTTCCATAACAGGGATCATCACTGAATGTTAAATTCATGTTTAGCTGCTTATGAACTATACCAGTGAAATATAAGCCCATCTGTTTTAATTTGTTTTTGAGACAGGGTCTTGCTATGTTTCCTGGAGTAGCAGCAAACCAGTGATCTTCCTGCCTCTGGAGCAGCTGAGTTTACAGACATGTTCTGCTGTATGTGGCTAACCTAATTGCTGTTCTTAATGGCCCTAATCAATTAAATACAATCAAAATCCCTGTGAGAACTGAATGAAGTTAAAGAAAACTTCTAGGGCCTCTTTTAATTAATTATTTGCAATGATTAATTATTAATAATGCCTTAGCACATTATATGGTCTTCCTTTCATAGTTAATAATTGTTAACAATGTCCTCAGCTTTGCTCACAATTCCAAGTTAACCTGAATCGTTTCCTTACAGAGGTATTCTCAATTTCATGTTCCCATACAAGACTCTCTTTATATTCAGGAAGCAAAAAAATGGCCAATAAGCATAGGCATTTGGGATACTTTTGTATGGCTGCATTCCAAGGGGTTTCTTATGTGATTTGAGATGGTGATGCCATATAAAGAATTATACAGACCAAATTACCAGTAATGTATGACATGAGATTTCTTTAGATTTGCATGTGTTTACAAATGTCACCAATTATATGTTACTACTTACTGCAAACATTAGCTACCGCTAGTGCTTATTGAATATATTCAATTGTATACTTCTATTTTTTATTATTTGAATTTATCAATATATTAGTCAAACATAATATTTATTTCCATACATTATTAAAATTTTTAATTAATTTAATTAAATTAATTTTTATTTGTGCATGGATATCAATATTTCAATTATTTTCCCCTTAATTCCCACTTTTCTTTGCAGCATCAGAATCATTTATTAATTTCGTACATCCTTATAAAGCAAATTATCTTACATACAAGTTAACAGCCAGACCAAAAAAGCCAAAAAAAAATAAGAAACATATAAGACAATAATACTAAATCAAGGTATACACTTTTATATAGATTGTTCATACTGGATTACAGTAACTTTTATTATTAAAATATTACAATATCATGTATTCATGACACACTGTTTATGGAAGAAAACTTAAAAGAAATTCCATTTTGCAGGGATTAATTTATAGGAAAATATATCCCCCAATTTTTTTGTTCTTTACAATTATTTGATAGTCACTTTACATTTCTCACCCTGAAAATATATTATTTTTAAGACTTACAACAACTCTTTTCACATCAATCAACTACAAAATCAGCATACTATAGTACAAATGTAGCAAAATATTAAGCATAGAAAGAAAATAATAAAACACATGGATTTTCAACATATTTGATGGAAGAAGAGGATTATAGAGTATGTACAAAATGGAGGTGATGTGTTCCTTACTCAAATATTAACAAATAATCCATCTTCAGGGTAAGAAATGGAAAGTGAAGATAATTAACTGCATCCCCTTAGCAAAAAAGGTGTAGGTAACATATATATATAATACATGTACTTACACATCTGCATATTTATACATGGATCATACACTACAACATTCAGAGAAGGCAAATGTGAATTTGATAACTTGTAATGAAATATCTTCCTTCAGGAGTTGTTTGCAAATCAATTTTTACAAGGTTAAATAAGTTAAAAAGGTTAAAAACGACCACAGAGTGGCTCCGGCATCTTTACTTCCAAATAACACAAGAAGTTAAGTAAAGGATAACTCATTTACTGAAAAAGTTAATGGAGTGTAACATCCAGGTAAATAAAATCACTAGACATTTATGGTGAACGGAATTTTCAAGTGTTTTGGTGATGATATATACACAAATGCCAGGGGACATAAGGATGATAAAAGATCAATAGCCTTCTGTATAGGTAATGAGGCATTCATTATTTTCACACACTCAGAAGAAGCTGAAATTAGTAAGCCTATTTCTTGAAATATTTTTGAGACAATGTTCTCTATCTCAGCCTGGTCCTAAAGTAGTAAACCTGCTGCCTGATCATGTGAGCACTCAGAATACTTAGAATACAAGGGAGCACCACCATGCTCAACTACTAAAAGTGAGTTCATTTCTGATGAAGTTAATATTCATGCTGATATAATTCCATCATTAGAAATATGAGATGTTAAGTATTTTGCTGTGACCTCAAAGAACCATCTCTTGACAACTGTATTTAGTGAGGAGCAATTAATTTTTATCTATAACTAACATTAAAATACTGATCATTGAACAATAATTTTACTACAAGTAAAATGAACTCACAATATGCCTGATTTTATTAGGCAAAATTATAACACCAGAGATTCAGCATGGTGCCCAAGACCACAGCATTCAGGGCTGGCAGGAAGACAGTCACCTGAGACTGAACACTGGAACACAGCTTGAAGGAGATAGCTGCAGGTGAAATTCAGAAGTAAATATGTCTAGAGTAAGAAGTGAACTACCTCTGTGCCTGGGAGCTGTGTCTGCAGCACAGCTTTGGATAGTGTACCCTGTGTGAAAAGTACAAACTTCTCCAGAGGAACAAGCCGGGGGCAGCCTTAACCACCAGTCCCTTCACTACTGGCATGGTCAAGTGTTTTTCTCACTCAGAGGCCCAGGGAGAGTCTGAAATATTTACCGAGGAAGACCTCTCTGGTCCGTGACCCTAGGAGACAGCGAGAGGGTTGTGGCTGTGGGCCTAGAAATGCCGCATGCTAGGGCAAAGGAGGCAGAAGCAGTAGCTTCAGGCACTTTGAGAACCAGAGTAGAAAGAAACTCAGTACGGTGCAGTGGAGCTGGAAATGTGAAGCTCCGGGGTCCAGCAAGATAAATTAGACAGACCTGCCTGAGACTAGAGGTTCTGACACAGGGCAAGCAAAAGCACAGTGCAGAGAGCCGGGAGCCACACATCTAGGAACCGCTCTCAGGGTAAAGAGAAGCTGCTGGCACGACAATGGTCTAACACAACCTGGGAGCCTGAGTGAGGCAGTGACCCATGGGAGGCAGCTGACCAGTGGCGTGTCAGACACAGTCCTGAGAAAATTGAATGTTGAACCCTAAAAGCAGCACCAGTGCCCACTTAACTAAAATCCAGAAAAGTTGTCCTTTTTAATTGCTTGTGTGCTTCAACTGTGGTTCCTTGTACTAGAATCGGTCTTCATAGTTTTGTATATTGGGGCATAACTGCGTGGGTTAGTTTTCTGCTGTTCCTCCTGTAAGGTTCACTGTTATACTGTCATATATTTCCACACTAATTGTTGCTGTCAAGACAGATCTCTTTGTTGCTTGTGAGTTCAACAACTGAATTCCACTCCCTTACTTTTTCTCCCACCTCTATTTATGTTCCCTTCGTTCCAGGGATCTCTTTGTTTGTCTTCGCATACCTTTATCTGAATCTCCAGTCCTTGCCATTTTTCCCTTTCTGTTTTCAACTTTCCCTCCAGGTGTGTACATTAACCTGAATATCATCAATGTTTACCTTTCTAGTATATTATATTTTATATAATATACTAGAACTCTCTGTTTTGGGGGGGGGCTTCAGATAATCATAGAAATCTTTTAATAATTATCAGTTATTGATTATATATGGTTGTCTCCTCAGTCGTTGCTGCTACTGGTGCTCTCTCCTCTCTCAGCAGTGCTCATGGTTAGTCCTAGCATCTGGATAACAGACTGAGTGGTAACTTGTATGTGGAAATACACCCACAAACAACAGCCCACCACAAGACTCAGGCATTTACTAAGAACACTGCACATGACAACAGGAAAAGCATTTTCCACAGCCGATGTGAAATACAACACAAAAACACAAGACTCTTGCAACAATAAAGCAACAAGATGCCTCCAAAAATCTTAACTGCTCAAGAGCTGGTCCCACTGATGTGGAAGGAGACGAGACTCCAGTGTATTAGTTACTTTTTTCTCATTGCTGAGACAAAATACCCAGCACCCCAAATTAAGGAAAGAATGCTTTACTTAGCTCACAGTCTGTGGAGGTTTCAATCTGTGATCAGCTGGCTCCAAGGCAGGGTGGTAAGGCACAGAGGCAACAGTTCAAGGCAGCAGAAGACAGCAAATACAAGAAGGGCAAAGAAAAGGGAGGACACAGACAGGAAGAGCAAGCTTCTTTCCCTCCCTTATACTGTATGCAAAGTACTCACCCCAGGGCAGGATTAGCACTCACACCTAAAGTCCCAGCATTGAATCATGGATCAATCATAAACCCTATATGCCTGCCCCATGACTGCATGAGGCCTTGGAGGGACATCCAGGCACAATGCATAACACCTAGACAAAGAATAATTTTAAAAAATGACAGCTAATGATCAATACAATTAAGGAAACACAAAGAAGTCCCTGAATGAATCAATCAGTAAAATGATCAGTAAACTTCAAGGAAGATACAGACAAACAGATAAAGGATTTAAAGGAGATGAGGTAGGACATGAAAGACCATTTAAGTAAAGAGATAGATGTAAAAATAAATGATAATTCCTATAAAATAAAATCTAACTCATAAAACACATAAGAAAGTTTCAGCAGTAGGCAAGATACATAAGAAGAAAGGATATCAGGGTTTGAAGACAAGATCAATGTAAGAGAACTTTTAGAAATAATGAAAAAAGAATCAACCCAAAATAAAACTATACTATTCATCAAGTGAGTTTAACATACTTCTACAGGATGTTCATTCAAGTAGACGAGGATATAAATTCTTTTTAGCATCCCATCAATCTTACTCCAAAGTAGACCATATTTAAGGTAGCAGAATAAAGTTTCAACAGATACAAAATAACTGAAATAATCTTGTGCATCCTATTATATCAAAATTGAGTGAAAAGAGAAATCAACAGTAAGGAAACCACATAGACCATGCAAACAAAGAAAAATAGATTATGGGATAATTAACAGTTCATGAAAGAAATCAAGAGACACATTTTAAAAGATCTAGAATAATAATAAAAGCAGCAATAAATCAGTATATGCAGGGGCAATTCTAAGAAGCAAGTTTATAGCTATGATTATTAACCTCACATCAATAACCCAATGATGCACATCAAATTCCTAGAAAAACAAGAACAAACCAGTAGGACCAAAGAAATAATAAAGATCAGAGGAGAAATTAATGAATTGAAAAGTGTCACAAAGAATTAATTAATCCAAGGGTCGTTTCTCTGGAAAGAGAACCAAGATTTATAAAGATCTAAAAAAGTCCCTCCTGCCCCCAAAAAAACCCAATAAAAATGTGCAGATTACCTAAGTAAGCATTTCTCAAAACAGAAATACAATTTGCCAGTAAGTATTTAAACCCACATTCAACTTCAACTTGTTAGTCATTAGGAACGCTAAGCTTAGAGATTTTATTTCGCCTATCCCAGAGTAGCTATCACCAAGAGTACCAAAAAATAAAAATAAAACAAATCGAAGCGTAAGGAATGCCAATGAGCATGTAAGGTAGATGGAAAGCACTGAAAATTCAACTAGTACAAATGCGATGGAAATCGGTATGGAGCTTCTTCAAAATATTAAAAATAGAAATACCATTTTATCTAGGGATTTGGTTCTGGATATGTTCCTCAAAGACCTGAAGATACTGTATTATCCTGACAAGTTCATAGGCAAATTTATAGCGGTACAGTTCACAACAGCTATGCTCTGGGAACAGCCTACGTGCCCATTCACAGATGACTGGGTAGAGAAAATGTAGTGTAAATATGCAATGAAATATTATTTAGCTGAAAAGAAAAATGAATTTATGTCATTTGTAGGGAGGATGATGAACTTGGAGACCATCACGTTTAGTGAAATAAGTTAGATTCAAAGAGTGCAATGTAAATTCTCTTCTATGAGAAACCTAAAATAAAAATAAATGAATGGATAATAAACAGATGACAGGAAACTAGAGGGTAGACTTGTAGAAATGGGAAAGAGAATCAGAGGAAGGGCCTAGGAAAGAAAGAGAAGATAAAGAAATTAAGAATTATTGAGATAACTTCTGTGCATATATTGGGTTCCCCAAACAAGCACACTATTCTGTATCAGCAAGATCCACTCAATTGATAACAAATAATAATAAAAATAATAGGAAGAAGAAGAGGAGAAGGAGAAGAAAGAGGAAGAGGAAGAAAGAGGAGGAGAAGAAGGAGAAGAAGGAGAAGAAGGAGAAGGAGAAGAAGGAGATATCTACCTTCCAGTGGAGACAAATTGTAAGAAGTTTTATGTACTGTATTTAATAAACATTTAATCCTATCAGGAACCAATTTTTATAAACTGTTTCTTTGTTTCAATATTGGAAATGCTCAAATTCTTATAGTTATTTCTTTGGATGATCATGCTAGTGAAACTTAAAAATTTCTCTTCAGTAAATAATCACAGGTATTTTATGAGAGGAACAGTCTTTAATAAGAAAACTTAATTGTAAATTGAAAATCACTTTATGTTATGTAAATTATTCGGTTTGGGATAGAAAGCACTGGAAATGTTATCTTGACATTTATATAATTCACAATGTAAAATTCTAGCCTTACATTACAACTACAATTAGTTGAGACAAATTTACCTACATATATGGACCGCCAGTTCCCTCATCAAAGTGGCCATCCTCTATACCCACAATGACTACTCTAACTTATATAAGAAAAAACTTAGCACAAAAGCTAGAGGCCAAATGGGGCATATTGCAGGACTACAAAAAATTAAGCTCTGTTGCAATTATAAAATCAGTATTGTTTCATATTATTTCTACAATTTGACTTTGTATTTCTGAACAAATAAGATCTTTGATGGAAAAGCAGCAATTCCTCAGTTTATCTTCAACCTTTAAAAACATGTTGATTGAGATGGAAGTTAAACTGATTTGAGATGTTACCCACAATCATAATGGACTTGGGCCTGGGGGTTTGGGGTGTACCATGGTTCTCTGATGTAGAAACCAGGGTTTGGATGTGGACCCCACCACTGAAGCAAGAATGTTGTATCAATCTAGCAGGCAGCACTTTCCCATGGAAACAGCAGTGGTGATTTGTAGAAGGTAAAGTGAATGAGGTAATCTGTCTTCTTCTACACTTCACTATTTCCATTCCCCATAAAACAAAATCCTTACAAGTTATCACCACAGGCTCTGAAGCCAAGATCAGGCCCTCAGGATTCCCGCCACAAGCTGTAGCTGCCCCACCCCCGGTAACTCTGACAAGTCTTGGCTCTGTGATGTAGCGGGGGTTGTGAGGATGATTTCTCCTCTACTGGGAAAGCTCTGCGTTACACCCTTGGAATTTGCAATCTTTCCTCAGCATTCGGTTTACAAATCAAACTTTCCAGGCACACCTGCTTTGACTCATCTTTACAAACTGTGCTCATACTTTTTGTCGGTAGATGTTGTTTGTAAACATTTTAAAAACAGATAAAATTTGTAATTTTACTTGTATTTCTCTACTTATAATCGTACCTTTCCCATTCCGTGCTGACTGTAAATCGCACCACGCGGGACTGTACTTATCCTTGTCCTCTCACTTTTTTTCGCAGCAGCACTTTAACTGCCTGTCTAACGGGCTAACTCACTGTCTCAAGGAATAACTGAGAAACTATGTTTAAGGATCTTAGCATGGCACAAATGCTCAAACCACTGAAAAAAGCAGCAGAGACAGGAAGGGTTAAAAAGAAAAAAAAAGGGAAGATCTTATGTTAGGAATGGGAGATCACATTATAGACTTTGGAATCAGAGCCAAATACTTTTACTTGTTTTATTGGTTGTTGTTGTTATTGTTTATGTCTTTTTACTGGTCCAAGGCACTCAGTTCTCTTCTCAACCGAATTCCTCCCTAAAACTCACAGCTTATAACAATAAAACCTACCTCATTTGATTGTTGAGAGAGTTAAATGAGGAAAAAAATGGACATAAATCTCTTACTCCAGGGACTCTGAACAATAATCAACAATATTTATGTTACTGTGGTTTTAGTAAACTAACAAAGGCAATCAAGCTTGACATCTGTATTTCTTGTGTCAGGACTTTTCCATATGTGCTGTTATAAAATTTTCAGAACACCCAGATTTTACTTTCAAAACCCGACGAAACTGGGGCAGATGATGTGGAATGTTGTGATGGAATGTGTGTCTTCCTGAGGTTCAACATAAAAGTTAAACAAAATACGAAGTCCAGAGATCATTGTAAACAACTAAAATATGAAGTGTTTTAACTTCTAAATTGTATTCTGTAAGATGTGTAAAGAAATCTGCATCTAAGTGCCCTTTGGTATTTTTCTCCGTATTTTGTACGATACATTAACTGAATGGGAAACACTGTATAAGAATGAACACCGTATGAAGAATGAGCATTGTGCAGTACAATGGTCGTGAGATGAAACGCTGTAAGAACTGGAGCCCCTCTGCCAGTAATGTTGAACTTACAAATGAGGGGATACAGCTGGCAACCGGTTTCCTTCAGCCTTTCTCATGCTAGTGCACCTTTGCAGGTGGTAAATTCTTACAGATGCTTTTCAACTGAAAATGTCTGTAACTCAGCTTTTTAGAAGAGTGGTATAGGGTGTAGGAGTCTGAGTAAACAGTTCCTCTCCCCACGTGAGTGAGAGCCCTGAAATTCATGTGTCCTGTTGTCATTGTGGCTCACGGTTTTCTGTGACTTGATCTTTTAGTCTTATCATTGATCTCCCATGGGAATTTCATCATCCCAGTTCTGCTGTCTAGAATTTATTCTTTACTTCTCTTATTAGAAGTCTGATTTCATTTTGCCTCAGTGTTGTTTTCCCTAAATATGGTTTGTCTTAGATTTACTGAGTTTCTTGGTGTTGGATCTTGGTGAATTTTTATTAACTGTGAATAGTTTTTGTTTGAAATGTTGTAACTTTACCTATGCTTCTATCCCATGTTCCTTTTCCTTATCCTTTTGCTAAAGTACAGAGAACTGCTAAATATTTTCTCAAAAGTCACAAGTTCACTTAGTTTTAGTTTTTCAATCTTTTTTTTTTCTTTCCTCATTTTAAATAATTTTCACATAGGTATTTTCTGGAAATTTTTCATTGTAGAATTAATTTTGCCCTGAATCCTACCATCAGGTGATCTTCCAGACAGTTTTTTCTGATTATATAATTTCTGCATGTTTATTTTTAAAGCCCCTTTGTCAGAGGAAGACCACTTTCTGTTCACTCATTCTATGGTTAGTGTAAGTTTCTGAATACATCAGTCCAAAATACCTTCTACCTAATATCACTAGTATAACTATTTCAGGTCGTTTTCTCTCTTAGGTTGTCACCTCCTCTTTTCTTTTTTGCCTTAAAAGTTATTCTCAACATGGTGCGTTATGTAGAAAAGAAAAATGAGGTAGAAGTGGAAAAGATTTTCATACATCCGTTGCCTAGAGTGAGGAGAATATTAAAGTCCCACAAAATAACTAAATGAAGAACAGTTTTGGAACCAGACTGCAACTTTAATAAACATAAGATCATTTTTGAAAAGTTACTTTTAAAATTCACTGCTGAAGTCAGTTATGAGGAACAGTAACTGGTTTAAGATGAAAGTTTCTGGGGTCCACTTGGGGGACAGCAAAAATACTTAAAATTACGTTTCACCAGTTTTACAGCCAGACCTTCATTATAGCCAGTATAAATTTGGTCAGGAAGATACACGGTGATTAGTTAAACTAAGTGAATTACGGCTGCTAGGGGCTCTTATCACCCCTATGCTGCATCCTTTTCTACCGGAAATAATACGGCTTATCTCCCTTACATCCGACAGTCCTTTAATTAAGTACGACTCTTTGCTTCACACCAGTGTTTATCACCAGCACTCCATACCTTTTAAGTATTTGCACAAAAGGAGACCTCTAATAAATGCATGTTACATACAATTGACACCTTTTACACTTACAGTTTGATGAGTTCTAACAAATACAGTGGGCCATATACAGCAACCAGAAGCGAGACATCAGGACGATTCACTTGCTCAATGCGCATGCCATCAAGACCTTTGTGACGTCGCTATTGTCCTTCTGGAACCCACTCATACTTTTTCTGTTCCACCTGGTATTTTCTACAAATTCATATGTACTAACTCATGGAATCACTCATTAGGGTAATGACAGGGTATGGATCTAGATTCCTTTACTTAGCATCATGTTTTGAGAGTATTTCAGACTGTGTTTCTTTTATTTTTTGATACAAAATCTTTGCTATGTAGCTCAGGTTGACCCCGAGGTCCCCATATAGCTCAGGTTGGCCTCTAACATGAACATGCTCTGACCCTCTTGCCTCAGCCTCCCAAGTGCTGGGATTACAAGCGTGAGTCATCATGCCTGGAAAGAATAATGTTTTTCTTTTTCCACCTAAGAAGGTCATCTTACTCCACTGGGTCCCTGGGAACACCTCGTTGGGGTGGAGCCTGGCGGACCAAGGTGACAACCCTGAGCACTAGACTGGACCCCAGAGGGCCGCGAGGGACTGTCAGTGGGGTACTGACCATAGTGTACTGGTTCCCTGCTTATGTACTGTCTTCGAGGATGTGTGTTTTCCCACCTAGTGCCACAGTAATTTGTGTGCACCCGTGTTTGTTACAGCATAATTTGAAGCAGCCATGTGTCCTCCCAATGTGAGAGCCCAAGCGAGTAAATAAACCAAAAAGTACAGTTATTATCAGAGGGAAGATGACTGATTGGATAAGAGAACAATGGAGATGACAGTGGAGAAAATTATTTGATCAATCAAACGTGCCATTATTTGTATAACTGAGTAACGAATGCGAAGATAACATTATGTAATACAGCATCCATTTTTAATTCCCTACTGTCTTCTCTATAATTTTGTAAAAAGAAGACGGTCATCTTAATTGGCTAATGATATTTGATTGTATGAATATAATACAATTTCCTTAGTCATTGGACATTTGGGTTGTTTTTTTTTTGGTAATTACAAACACAAGTATTAAGAATTTTTGCATAAAATAGTGGGTGGGTACATGTGTTTATGTTTACTTTATTTTGAAAAAATATCTCTGAATGGAATTGCCAACCTGAATATAAATTTTCCTTTCTCTCTGCTATACCCACCTATCAAAATTGCCAAAACTTTAAAAAAGATATCTAGGCAATTTACATTTCTCCCAGGAATGTGTCAGAGTTTCCATTACTTTGCATTCCATTATTTTAGTCATTTTATTGAATATATACTTGCATGTTATTGTGGTTTAAACTTATATGTTTCTGATGATTAATGACATTTAAAATATTTTTGCCCTAGCTATATAGCTTCTGGTTTATTATTTGGTTAAATACAGCTATGTTTTTGTACATGTTCATTTTGAATCCTTTGTGTATTCTGAGTAGGAGCATAGGCAGTTTACAAATACATTTGCAGTGAGTAGCTTATATTTTCATATTTAAGCCATTGTATTGAGTTCTTGTGCAGTTTGAGGAAGCACCGATTGCCAGAAACATTCATTAATATTTCAGGAGTTATTGTTTTCTACTGAAATATAATTCAATAAGATTTCCTCATTTTTCTCTTTTGGTTAAGATGTAATTTAGATACACAAACATTCACATGTTTTTTTCTTTTTTCTTTTCTTGGTCTTTTTGAGACAAAGTCTTGCTATGCAGTTCAGGCTGACCTTGAGCTCATTCTGTAGCCCAGGCTGGTCTCGAACTCTAAATGATCCTCCTGCCTCAGCCTCCAGAGTGAGTGCTGGGATTACAGGCATGCACCACCATGCTCGGCTGTAACATACACAATTTTTAAGATGCAGTTCTGTTGGCTTAGGTTAAGTACTAGTAAATAACGACCACTGTGATCATTGCAGAGACGGTTCCCTCACCCTAAATGCTTGCTGAGTGCCTCTGTGAGATCAGCTTCCTAGGGTACTACATGCTTTGGGAACTACTGCTATGTCTTGCTTTTACTGATTTCCTTTGCTCAGCACAGGGTATAAAAACAGAATGATTTTATGTTTCTTCTTTCACTGAGCATAATATAAATGAGATTTTTAAAATGAGATGTGCTTATATTGTTGAAAGCATTGCTAACAAATAATTTTTATTATTATATACTACTGTGATGTGACACAGTATGATTATTAAGCTTTCAGGGGATAGTTGAATTTTTGAGAGTTTGTAGCAATTAAGAACAAACTGACTATACATTTCATATACTCAGGTGTTTCTGTGAGAAAAGTTATTTTTCCATTTCATTGATAATTGCTTTGGTGGATTACCTGGGGTTTGTGACAGATAATATTGTTAACTTTTTATAATAGTTTGGACAATCTATTGTATGAAACAATAGACTGCAAAAGGTTTCAGTCTTAGGAAACCACCAACATATATAATGTACAACATGTCCAATTCTACCTTTCAGACTTTTTCTTTCCTTCTTTCTCCCTCCCTTCCTTCTGTTCTTCCTGTCTGCCCCTCTCTCTCATTCATTCTTTCTTTCTTTTCTCTATCTGGATAGGGAAACAGGGCTGTCTCAGTCTGCCACACAGTGTTACCTGTTGTGAAGTGGGTACTTGAATTTTTGAAAATATTCTGGCATACTTTCTTATTACTTAGTGTTCAGGTTTAAAATGTACCACATAAAAATCCTTCAACTGAAATATGATATGCGAATATGTTATTATGCTATTTTTTTGGTCTTTCCTGTCTCTTAATCATATGTTAAAAGTCTCTATTTTGATAATGCCAGGATGATCATTTATTTTTATATCATAGCTAATGTTTCACCTGTTGCATAACAACCTTTACCTAACTCAGGGTCACAAGGAGTCCTCACTGCCATTTCTAGCATAATTACTCCTTTTACATATCTGCCTAAATATTTTGAACAATTGTGTTTTACTTTTCATTTCTTTTTGGCTTTTTGAGACAGAGTCCTGCAATGCAGTTCATGCTGGCCTTGAGGTCATGTGGTAGCCCAGGCTGGTCTCATATTCACAAGGATTCTCCTGCCTCAGCCTCCTCAGTGCTGGAATGACAGATGTGTGCCAACGTGCCGGGCCACACTGTGTTTCAGAATACTGTTTATATATCAAGATTATTAATTTTTCTTTATGTCTTTCTCCATCATTCTTTCAGCGCATGTTAAATTGTTGTAGCATCATTTTGAAAATTGTTTTGCTTTACGTTAAATTACTCCCAGATTTATTGAAAATAAATTGACTGTATATTATATGCAGACCTGGTTTTGAATTTTTGTTCTTTCATTTTGCTGGTACAATATTGTTGATTATCATTGATTTATTGTGATTTTGGGAAGTAAGTAATAGGAGTTTTTCAAATTTTTATTTTTTCCAATGTTTTTCATTTTCAGAATTATTTTATTTATTTTAACATTTTGACATTTCCTAACAGACTTCAATCTTTATGCAGTTTATTTATGTGTTTATTTACAAGTATTTTATCAATTCTTAATGTTTAAAGCACATGATATGACAATATTCTATAATATTGATAACTAACTATTTCATACTTTGGTACTATTGCAAATTAAATATATATGTCAATATAAATAACACACATATGTCCATAGGTGCCTTATAAATTTGAATGTTATTTGATTGTTTACTGATTGCTTGATGGCCTTGAATATATTTTATAATTGGTTTAAATCTAATAAATTATTGCAGTGTTAGGAATTCTTCCAGTTATATGTATCCCAGAAATCCACACAACTGGTAATAGTGTGCCTATAAATAATGCTACATGATAACAATCATTAATAAAGAATATGTGCTTCTAAAAGGGCATACATTTAGTTGTAACAAGCAGCATAGCAGACTTGCTTTTAAAACTAGCACAGTGAACATTTAGCCAAAGAGAAGAAGACCATGAACACAGTAATAAAATTTCTGTATGTATGTAATAGCTTTAAAAACAGCATAAGATTGTCCCTTAGATATTTGAAAGTTATCCCTGGAAACATGGTGTCAGACATAGTCTGAAAATGCAGACAAGCACACATACATACAAAAGAGGTTGTCTTAGGAGACATTTATGAAAACAAAAATGATCTACAAGTAATGACATTTTACACATGAGTGGGATTTTAAAATAGCAAGTTTACTTGAGAAGTATTAACTAAAGTCACATAACACAAAAAAATCACAGAACTTCTCATTGTTAAGGATGAGTCATCTTTTAAAAAAAATCATGAAGAAGGGTGAGATAAAATTCATGTAGGATATGAATGAGATCATTCTATAATTTTATATCCAAGGGCCAGATTTATTGGCACATGCCTGTAATCCCAACACTAGGGAGGCTGAGGCAGGATGATCATTGTGAGTTTGAGACCAGCTTGGGCTACACAGTGATCTTAAGTCCAGCCTGAACTGCATAGTGAGACCCTATCTCAAAGAGACAGAATATATATCCAAATTGTTGTATCTTTTAGTGTGAAAGAATACAAATAATAATATTTTCCAAAATTAAATGTATTGTCTTCCAGATTGTCTTGGCCAAATTGCAAAACATATTTAATTAGTTTTAACTTTTTGACTCTGAAGAACTTCTGTGTGAGACATGAGACCCTGTATAAGGGACACTATGTGCAAGGCGTGTCTTGCTTCAGGTCAGCAAGTGAAAAGGAAACTGGGTCCTGCTAGAGGACATTTTCAGAGCTCAGAAAGGCTCCCAGTGATTACTGGGAGTTGTAGTTCATTAAGATGCCTTTGACTTGTTTTGCAATTCAGTAAATAATTTAGGAAAACTAAATTTCTATTTCCTTCCATAAAAATAGGTGATTGTTGAGTAATCAGGTTCAGCAACTCTAGCCTTTCACGGGTAAACTGCACTTTAAGTGGAGTCTGACCCTGTCAGAAATCCCAAATCATTCCAAGTTTGAAGTCATTCATTGCTTTACAGGTTAGAGGAACCACAAGTTTGAAAAGTAAGGAGAAAGGGCTGGAGATATAGTTCAGTTGCACAGCACCAGCCTGCCAATCACAAGATCCTGAGTTCGACTCCTGGTACAAAAGAGAACAAAACAAAAAAACCCCACAAAAATAAGGAGAATTAAAACAGAAAGTCAAGATTTCATTAAAATAAACTATAACAATAACAATAATAAATATTCTAAAATTATATTTTTAATATACTTATTTTATTTATTTGATGCATTCTTTGGTAAAATATGTATTTTGTTAATATAGAGTGAACATATAGTTAATGTGAATAAATGTTATGGATTTATTTATACTTTATGATTTTCAAACTTTGTAGCTATAAAACCCAGTCTCTATTGTGGTGATAGGCAATGATCTTTTTATATAAGGTTACAAATTAACTTATCTGTTTGTGAAAGTATAAAAACTTAAGAAAATGTTCAAATATGGCTTATTGTTTAGGGTAGCACAATTTTAATAGAAATATAGGAAGTCCAAATGGCCATGATCCGAAAAATGGATAAAAAAGATGTGGTAATTTTATACAATGGAGTACTACTCAGCTACAAAGAAGGAAAAATTTGAGGCTGTTTACATAAAGGGATGCAACTAGAGACCATACTCATAAGTGAAATAAATCATACCCACATGTGTAAATGGTGTATAGGTTTCCTAGAGTAAGAAACTGACAAAATAAGTAAGACCCAACATTTAATTTTCATATTGTGAAAGGGGAACAGCCCAAACAAAGAACTGGAATGGGTGAAAGGAGAAAAGAATGAAGGGTAAAGAAAAAATATATATACATAAGATAGATAAAATAGTTATACTACTGGCTTCCTTTAGTTCATCGAAAAAAGCAGTTTGTGTTTATATTGTTTAATCAATTATGAATGCCTATAATTTGCAATCTGAGTAACTACTTTGAAAATAACAATACACAATATATGAACCATTGCTAATTTCCTACTATCTTGTTTCAAAGTTCTGTATTTTTTGTTTTTACTTTTTAAAATAAAAATGGTTAATTATTTAATATACATTCATTTATCATGTAAATATGTATTTAAAGTGGACATAATTATTAAACATTTATAATAGTTATATCATTAAGAGCTGAAGTATTAAGTTATATCATTTGAAAATGTTTCTCACCTTTTACATATATAAATAATGTAACATAAATGTATACTTACTCAGTACACTATTTCATTAAAATTTTATAATAATGCTAAGTCAGGACCATAAGCTTCTTTTTATATAAAGAAATGCAGTGACTTGAATTAAAATTATAAATTCATATTACTAAAAATGTTACAGCTCTAAAATGAACCTGAGTATAAAATTTACAATATGAAATCTAACCATTTTCTACACTTCCTTAGAAGTTAAAACTATTCACCTCTTTACTGTAGAGTTAAAAACATAGCATAAAGAAGTTAAAAGGTTAGCCAATGACCAAACCGTTAATAACTACCAAATTTTAAGAGAAAATATAATTTTTACTTTTTATGCATTATCCCATTCACATAGTGCTTCTTTAGTTGAGTTTATGCAAAGTAATGATATCACTACTCTGATTGGAAAACAGAAGCAATAAGAGTAACTCTAACCAAACCTGCACAGCGCCATTTTGGGAAATTTGTATGTGGTTACGGAAATACTTCTTAACCACTTGTCTCCTTTTTTTTTTATTTTAAAAGTAAAAGAATGAAAACATTAGCAAACTGACACAAAGTAGCACAAAAACAGTAGAAAAACTGAATTACAGATAAGGTGACAGGGAATTAACAATGGTTGTTGTATTACATATTGATAACTTCAAAGTGTATGTTCAGGATAATGCATATAGACATACAAAATTGATCAAACAACTAATCATTGACTGTTCCTTACAATAAAGCATCATGAGACAATAGTGCAACCATGTTAGCTATCCTGCATATACATACATAGCTATCCCTTTCTTCCTTTTCTCCTTCCACTCATCCCAGTTGCTCGTTACTTTTGAGCAATTTCCTTTCATACCTGCTAATTTATATTCCCACTTTCAGGTTCTTACACTAATGATACAATACTCTGTTTGCACATGCGCATCTGATTTATTTCACTTATGAGTATGGTCTCTAATTATGACCATTTGCCTATTAAAGTCTCGTTTGTCTTTCTTTATAGCTGAGTAATATTCCATTATGTAAAAAATGCCACAGTTTTTTATCCAGTCCTTTGTGGACGGACATTGGGGTTGCTTCCAAGATTTAGCTATTATAAATTGCACTAATATAAACATGGGTGCACATATAGCCTGGTGATATAATGTTTTCAGATCTTCTGGGAAAATACCCAGAAGGGGAATAGCTGGGATGAATGGGACCTCTAGACCTAGTTTGCTGAGGAATCTCCAAACTGATTTCCACAGTGGTTTCACCAGTCTGCATTCCCACCAGCAGTGCAGAAGAGCTCCTATTTCTCCACAGCCTCGCCAGCATTTGTTATTGGATGATTTCTTAATGCAGTCCAGTCTTGCTGGCGTGAAATGAAATCTCAGTGTTGTTTTTATTTGCATTTCTCGAATTAATAAGATGTTGAACATTTTCTCATATATTTATTTGCCATTTGTATTTCTTTATCTCAGAAGTGTGTATTCATCTCAGATGCCCATTTCTTAACTGAGTCTTTGAATTTGGAGGCGTTCATGCTTTTTAATTCTTTGTATGTTCTAGATAGAAGGCCTTTTTCCAAGGGACAGCCAGCTAGGACTTTTTCCCAATTTGTGGGTTTTCTTTTTACTCTGCTGGTGATTTCTTTAGATGTGGAAAAACTTTTCAGTAAGATGAGGTCTGAGTTATTGATTCTTTGAAGTGTTTCCCTTGCACTTTGAGTTTTGTTCACGAACTCTCAGTCTACTCCTATGTCTTCAAGATTTTTACCTACTTTCTCTTCCAATAGATTTAGTGTTTCTGTTTTAATATTGAGACCATGATCCATTTTGACTTGAGTTTGGTTCATGGTGATAGATGTGGGTCTATTTTCAGTCTTTGGCAAGAGGCAAGCCAGTTTTTCTAGCACCATTTGTTAAAGAGGCTATCTTTCTTCCAGTGAGATTCATTGGCCTATTTGTTGAATATTAGGAGGCTGAGTGTGTTTGTAGATGGGGCTGCATCTTCCAACATGTTCCATTGATCCTCAGGTCTGTTTTTAAGCCCGTACCAGGTTGACTTTCTTACAGCAACTTTGTAGTATAATTTCAGGTCAGGGATTGTGATTCCACCTGTCTTGTCCTTGTTGGCCAGAATTGCTTTTGCTATTCTGGGTCTCTTCTGGTTCTGGATGATTGTTTTCTCTAGATCTAATGGTACTTTATTGGGAATTGCATTGAATTTGTACAACAATTTTGGTAGTATGGCAATTTTCACTATGTTGGTTCTTCCTAATCATGAGCAGGGAATGTTTTCCCATTTATTGAAATCCTCTTCGATCTCTTTTAACAGAATCCTGTAGTTTTAATTGAATAGATCTTTTACCTCTTTTGTTAGATTCCTAAATATTTCAATTTCTTGGACGCTATTGTGAAAGGTATGGTTTCCTTAATTTCTTTCTCAGTCTGTTTGTTGTTTGTGTATAGGAATGCTATTGATTTTAGGTGTTGACTTTGTACGCAGCTACTCTGCTGAATTTGTCAATTAATTGAAGGAGTCTTCTGGTGGAGTTTTTGGGGTCCTCCATGTAAAGTATCATGTCATCTGCAAATAGTGATAGTTTTCCTTCTTCCTTTCCTATTCTTTTCCTTTTATTTCTCTATTTTGTCCAATTGCTCTGGCTAATGCTTCCAGAGCTATGTTGAATAGTAGTGGTGACAGTGGACATCCCTGTGTTGTTCCTGAGTTTAAAGTGAAAGCTTTCAATTTTTCCCATTTAGTATGATGTTGGCTGTTGGTTTGTCATAGATGGCTTTGATCAGATTGAGGTAAAGGCCATCTATTCCTATTTTTTCTAGAGTTTTTAACATGAATGCATGTTGGACTTTTTTGAAAGCTTTTTCTTCATCTATTGAGATGATCTTGTGGTTTTTGTCTTTGGCTTTATTTTATGGTGTATTACATTAATTGATTTGTGAGTACTGAACTATCCCTACATTTCTGGAATAAATCCAACCTGGCCATGCTGTATAATTTTCATTATGATTTGCTGCCTTCTATTTGCTAGTATTTTATTGAATATCTTTGCATCTATGTTCATTAGGGAGATTGGTCTATAGTTCTCTTTCTTGGTTGGGCCCTTCTCTGGTTTTGGTATCATTATAATACTTGCCTCCAAAATGAGTTAGGGAAAATTGCTTCCTTTTCAATTTCATTGAAGAGTTTGAGGAGTGCTGACATTAAATCTTCACTGAATGTTTTATCAAATTTTGCTGTGAATCCATCAGGGCCTGAGCTTTTCTTTGCCGGTAAGTTTTTAATGATATTTTCAATCTCATTAATTGATATTGGGTTGTTCAGGATATTTTATCTTCCCGGTTCAACTTTGGTAATTCGTACATTTCTAGGAGTGTGTCCATTTCTTCTGAGTTTTCTATCCTATTGGAGTAAAGATTCTCAAAGTAGGTATGAATGATCTTTAAAATTTCTGTAGGATCTGTAGTATTTCATCCTTTTGTTTCCTTATTGAACTAATTTGAGTTCTTTCCTTTCTTTTTTTGATAAGGATGGCTAGGGCTTTATCAATTTTATTTATTCTTCCAAAGAACCAACTCTTTGATTCGCTTATTTTTTGTAGAGCTTTCTTCTTCTCAACTGCGTTAATTTCTGCCCTAAATTTTATAATCTCCTCCCTTCTTTGAGCCTTGAACTTGACTTGTTCTTTTTTCTAAAAGTTTGATGTGCAGTATTAGGCTATTTATTTACTCTCTTTCTGTTTTCTTTATATGTGAGTTCATCACTATGAATTTCCCTCTGAAGACTGCTTTCATTGCATCCCACAAATTCCTATAAATTGTATTCGCATTTTTTTTGTTTGTAGGTATTTCTTAATTTCTTCTTTAATTTCTTCTATGACTCATTGGTTGTTCAGGAGGTTGTTGTCTAATTTCCAAGTGTTTATAGAGTTCTTGGAATTCCCTTTGTCATTAACTTCCAATTTCATTGCACTGTGATCAGATAATATGCATGAGATAATTTCAGTCCTTTTGCATTTATCTAGGTATGCGCTAGGGGCTAGAAAGTGGTCTATTTTAGAGAAAGTCCCATGTGCAGCTGAGAAAAATGTGCATTCTGATGTTGTAGGGTGGAACATTCTGTATACATCTACTGAGTCCATTTATTTGCATATTTGGTTCATATCTGTTATATCTTTGCTGAGTTTTAGTGTAGTTGACCTGTCTCTTTGCATCAAAGGGGTGTTTAGGTCCCCTATTACAATAGTGTTATTGATTATTTGGTTTTTTATGTTCATTAAGATTTGCCTTATAGTTTGGTGCTCCAATATTTAGTGCATACATGTTTAAGATTGTTATTTCTTCCTCTTGCAGCTAACTAGTATATAGTGGCCTTCTTTGTCTCTTTTGATTGTTACATTGTCTGAAAACATGATAGCTACCCCTGCTTTTTTCTGGGAACATGTTGCATGGAGAATTGTTTTCCATCCTTTGACTTTCAGCTTGTGGATTTCCTTTTGAGTGAAGTGTCTTTCCTGTATATAGCACATTGTGGGATTTTGTCTCTTCATCCACTCTGCCAGTCTGTTTCTTTTGACTGGTGAATTTAGGCCATTTATATTAATGGTTATAACTGTAATATTTTCGCTTATTTTTGTCATGCTGTTTACTTGCTGTTGCTTTCCTCCTTTTGCTATTTAATTGCTTGTGCTGCTTAAGGGTTCCTTTCTGTTGTCATTCTTGAGATTTTGGTCTCTTTTTTTCTCTGTGTAGAATATCTTTTAGTACTTTTTGTAATGTTGGTTTGGCACTCACGAAGTTCTTCAGCTGTTGTTTGTTGTGGAAATACTTTATTTCTCCTTTGAATTTGAAGGATAGTTTGCAGGATATATCAGTCTCACTTGAAGCTGTTTTTTCTCAGAATCTGTAATACCTCTCTCCAAGCTTTTCTTGATTTCATGGTTTCCGTTGAGAAGTCTGCTGTGATTCTGATGGGCTTTGCTTTATAGGTGAACTGTTTCATTTCTCTAGCAGCTCTTAATATTGTGTTCTTTTCCTGGATATCTGGGATCTTGACTATTATATGTCTCTGTGTGTTTTTCTTTGGGTTATGGATCGTTGGGGTTCTATATGCCTCGATTATCTGAACTTCAGTATCTTTTACCTTGTTTGGGAAATTTTCTGCTATTATTTCAGCAAATATTCTTTTTATATCGTTTGTGTGGTCTCCTGCTGTTTCACTCACTCCTATTACTCGAATATTATTACATTTTGCCCCATCTTGCAGCTGTTGGATTGATTTTTCCTGTGTCTTTGATGATTTTATGAGATCCTTCCTTTCACGTTCAGAAGCTGCCATGCTGTCTTCAAGGTCAGAAATTCTATCTTCGGTTTCATTTAAGTGGTTTTGCAAGCTTTCAGTGTAAGTTTTCAAATCTTGGCATTCTCTTTGGACCTGTTTCATTCTTGTTAATTCATTCCTAAATTGCTCCTGCAATGCCTCCATTTCTTTACTATTTTCTTCTAATCTTTTATCTATTTCTTCTCTATGTGTATGGAAAATTTCTTCCATTATAGTTTTCAGTTCATTTTTTGTCTGAGAGATCATTGCAGGTATGTGGCTTATTTCTGCTTTAAGTTCTTTTATGGCCTGTTGGAGCTGTTTCATTTCAGATGCAATCGTTTCATAACTTGCAGGTATGTGGCTTCCTGGTTCCCCTGTATCCTCGCATTCAGAACTTGTTCTGTGTGGGATTGAGTTCTGAGACTGCGTTTTGTTCTTCTGTCTTCCAATTTTTGGGTATCTGATTCAAAATATTGAGCAATAAATTACCCAGTCAGTTCACCAGGCAAAGGTCTGCTGCAGAGGCTGCTCCAATGACTCCTTCTCTTCAGGAGAATGTCCGTTAAGCTTTCTGTTGAGAGTTCCGCTTAAAAGGCTGTTCAGGTGCTGGTTTGGTGGGTTAGCTACTCCCTACGGAGAGACCTGGGTGGGGTGTGTAAGACCACTCACCTGCCCTCCCAGGGTTCCCTGCAGGTATAGGGACGGATCTCCTCCCCCACTCGGTGATCCAGTCGCGAGCGCAGATAGCTCGCCAGTCTTCGGAGTCCCTGCAGGCAGGAAGGTTCCAAAGTGCCAGTTTTTTGTGCTATGCTCAGGATCCGCTGCTCCCCGCCACCACTTCTGTTTCCTTGTGCTCTCGGGTCTGGGGGAGGGAGCGGGACACTCTGCTCCTCTGTGCTCCTCACGCCATCTTGGCCGCGGACTGCAGGCCACTGCAGGCGTTGGCTGCGTAGCCTGCTGGATGCGCGCGAGATCCGAGACCATCCCTCGTTGTGCGTTGCCACTGCTAAAAAGCCGGTTTGTGGCCGGAGTCGCTGGCGAGCCGACCAGATTTGGGAGGCGAGAGGTACCGAGCCGCCCCAGCCCACAGGGCACTGGGACCCAGCCCAACCACTTCCCATCCACCGCGCTGAGCGTCTCTGGTGCCCAGCGCCTGGGGCTTTCCCGCGCCTCGCCACAGCAATTTGGGCCGCCCTACCGCGTCTCCCCTGGCAGCTCAGAGAAACACGTTCAGTTTGTACTTTCCAGCTGACGTCCCGGCATTCGCACTCGCCAAGTCTGTCACGAGCTGGGGGTCTCTATCGGGGAGAATCCCTACTTGCTCCTCAGCTGGTCGCCATCTTCCCACCATGCTTTAATTAGTATTGGTTAACTCTAATACCACACCAGTTCTTCAATCACAGTGACTTCATCTGATCAGCCTATTAAATCACAGGAAGCTGTGCTCCAGTCTTGGCCCAGGGCCTGCCCCAGCCCGACGAGGCAGCGGCAGACCTGCCTCACTCCCGGCAGCCGCGGCGGATGGAGCACCCAGCGCGGCACGGTGGGGCAACAAGATGATTTCTTGAAGTAATTGATACATTCAGCAGTGTAGCTAGACACAAAGCCAACACCCCAAAAATCAATAGAATTCCTGTACACAAACAACAAACTGACTGAGTGAGAAATGAAGAACACCAAACCTTTCAAAATAGTATATGAAAAATCGAAATATTTAGGAATCAATCTAACAAAAGGAGTAAAAAGCCTATTCAATGAAAACTATAATACTCTGAAGAAAGAGGTCGCAGTGGATTTCTGTAAATGAAAAATCATTCCTTGCTCATGGACAGGAAGAAACAACATTGTGAAAATGGCCATACTACCAAAATTGTTTTACAGATTAAATGCAATTCCCATTAAATTACCATTAGCATGCCTCATAGATCTAGAGAAAACATTTCTTAAATTCATCTGGAAGCAGAAGAGACCCAGAAGAGCAAAAGCAATCCTGGGCAACAAGGACAAATCAAGTGGAATTACAATCCTTGACCTGAAATTATACTACAAATCTACTCTAATAAAATCAACATGGTACTGGCTAAAAAGATTAATGGAACAGACTGTAAGACATAGACAAAACAACACACACTTAGCCACCTAAACTTTGATAAAGGGGCCAAACAAACTCACTGGAAGGATGACAGCCTCTTTGATAGATGGTGCTGGAAAAATTGGTTTGCCACATTCCAAAGACTGAAACTACATTCAAGTCTACCATCACGCACCAAACTAAGGTCAAAATGGGTCACAGATCTCAATATTAAAACAGAAACAGTAAATCTATTGGAAGAGAAATTAGGTGAAAATCTTGAAAACATAGGAGTAGGCAGAGAGTGCATGAACCAAAACCTAACTGCCTGTGAAGTACTTCAAAGTATCAACAACTGGGATCTCATCCTAC
Organism: Dinomys branickii; assembly: GCA_004027595.1. Classification (NCBI taxonomy): domain Eukaryota; kingdom Metazoa; phylum Chordata; class Mammalia; order Rodentia; family Dinomyidae; genus Dinomys; species Dinomys branickii. The sequence goes on along the minus strand of PVLD010002662.1, from coordinate 59,763 downwards.
TGAAAAGTTTTCACACATCTAAAGGAATCACCAACAGAGTAAAAAGAAAATGCACGGATTGGGAAAAAATTTTAGCTGACTGTCTCTCAGAAAAAGGCCTTTTATCTAGAACATAGAAAGAACTAAAAAACATCAGGACCCCCAAATTCAAAGACTGAAATCAAAAATGGGCAGCTGAGATAAATACGCACTTCTCAGATAAAGAAATACAAAAGGAAAATAAATACATGAAAAAATGTTCACACCATTAGTCATTCAAGAAATGCAAATTAAAACAACTCTGAGATTTCACCTCACCCCCGTAAGAATGGCTATCATTAAGAAATCAACCAATAACAAATGCTAGTGAGGCTGTGGAGAAATAGGAACTCTTCTCCCCTGCTGGTGGGAATACAGATTGGTAAAACCATTGTGGAAATCAGTTTGGAGATTCCTCAGCAAATTAGGTCTAGAGGTCCCATTCAACCCAGCTATTCCCCTTCTGGGTATTTTTCCAAAAGATCTGTAAACATCATACCACAGTGATATATGTGCACCATAATTTATAATAGCAATTTATAATAGCTATGCTGTGAAAGCAACCCAAATGTCCATCCACTGAGGAGTGGATTAAAAAACTATGGTATTTTTATACAATGGAATATTACTCACTTATGAAGAAAGATAATCTCGAGGCTTTTATAGGTAAATGGTCACAATTAGAGACGATACTCATATGTGAAATAAATCAGACCTGCATTTGTAAGTAACGTATTGTCTCACTAGTGAAAGAAGCTGAAAAACTGAATAAAAACTAGGAGGTATGATAGACAGTATGAAATGAAACAAAAATGCTCAAAAGTAAGGGGCAACTGGGGTGTGGGAAAGGAGAAGGGAAGGAAGGGGAAATTGTGTATGTATGTATATACAGGATAGCTAAAGATGTACTGCTGTCTTCTATTGCTTTACTGAAAGAAAGAGTTAGGGATTACTGGTTTGATCACTATTCCATGTCTCTATTTGTTTTCCTGAGAAAACACTTTGAAGATATCAATACCTAATGCAACAGCCTTTGTTAATTTCCTACCGCTTTGTCTGTAACTCTGTATTGTTTGTATTGTTCTTATGCTATTTTGTAAATGGATGTCTGTTTGTTAATACATTTTCTTTCTTTCTTTTTAAAATTAAAATAAAATATTCCCATATTTGAAGAACAGATTTGCCTTTTCTTCATTTAAATATTCATTCCTCAAAAAGTGGCATGAAATACTAAAGTTATTACATTAATTATGGTTCTATCATGGACAATAATTAGCTTGAGTGGAAAAGATGTTAGGTGGCAGTTTTGTTATACTGTAACTGGAAGGGTTGACCTGTGTATTTTAGATAAAGCCTCCTAAGAAGGTCTCTTTCCCTCAAGTTGATTTGCCTCTGTTGAGGTTGAAATCAGACCCCATCATTGCCTGAAACTTGAGCAGGTCGTCCCAGGGAGAAAATACATGTGTTGCAACCTCCAGTGCAGTAAATCCCAGCATCCCAGGGAACACAGTCCTAAACTGCCTCTGTCCATATCTACACTTGCAAAAGAAGAAACTAATGCAACCTGGTTGTTTACCCTTCATTTATTCCAATGCAGAGTGTAAACGTTGCAGGAGTGAAGAGATTTGTTGACCTGATTAGTAGACATACTTAAATCATGCTCAGAGATTTAACTTCCACAAAAGCTGCACTGTGTAGGGTATAGTTTTCTGGAGGGTACTGTAGAGGGAAATTCACTAGTAAACATTCTGGAGAAAAGTGAGCACAGCTACCCATAGCACCTACTGCAGTTCGCACTTATAACATTTCCCAAAGGCCCATGTTTTCAAATCCTGGTTCTGGCGTGCTATAGTATCAGTAGGTAGTGGGTAGCAGAGGGAAAGTAGCTCACTGGGGGCCGCCCCGAAGGAAGTTATTGGGCCCTTACTTCCTTTTGTATACTTCCTGGCCAGGATGAGTTGCACAGCATTTTGGTCACATGCTTCTGCATGACACACTCTGCTCCCATAGGCCCAGAGTGGCTGTCAAGGGACCCTGGAATAAAACTCCTGAGACACTGAGGTAAAATAGGCCATTCCTCCTTGTAAGCTGTTAATATCAGTTATCTGTTATAATAGCAAGCCATTGGTTATCATTGTATCCAGCTAAGTTCTCTGTATCTAACATTAGCATCATTTAGAGACTTTGTTTCTCTGCTGCATCCCTCTGTCTTACAAGGGATGATACTTGGCACATTCCGCTTGTATCGCACTGGACATGTGTGGTGTCTTTCACTTTTGCTACTTTCTCTCTTATGTTATTTTTAAAATTATTCCTAAACTATTGCAAAAGCATCTTTGCAGGCCTTTCATAATCCAGAAGTTTTTCCATGTAGTAATCTAATTAAAATGTCCCTAAACCATTAAAGTTAGCCATTTTTCAAACAATTCCACCTCACAGATGGCAGGCTAAATTATATAAGCTTGAGGAAATATTCCCTGACTCTTGCATTTTGAAAATCCAGTAGTAATTAACCCATGTTACTTACTTGATTATGCTTTATATTTAAACATTTTGCGGCCGGGAATGTAGCTCAGTAGCACAGCACCTGCCTGGAAGCACAAGGTCCTGAGTTCAGTTTCCACTACCAAAAAAGAAAAAAAAAGCAAAAAAAAAAAAAAAAGAACCCCATTTATATATTTTCATTTAACTCACTTTTAAATTCAGAGGACTACACCCAAATAACTACCTAAAAGCCTACCTTGCACAGAATATAACTTGAACTTTATTTTGAGTGAGCACACATGCATCCCATTAAATAAATAGAGAAATGCCCTTCAAAGATATCATGAACACACATGGTCCAAAATTGCAAAAGCCCTGATGTTATAACTTACTTATAAGCTAATTGGTTAAATCTACTACCTTTTCATGCACACATGCCTGATACTCCACAATTACTTTATTACCATAACAAAAAAGCAAGACAGAACAGCATCTTCCATTGTTTTCACATATCCCAAAGCATATGATTGTTGGTTTGACCCATGTTTGAAGGCATGGCTAACCGAGTCTCCATTCTAGTGTAAGGGGCGGCAACTTTTAGCACAACATTTAAGATAATGTGTCTTGAGAAACATCCTGGAGGGGTTGTAAAAAGTTAACTTTGCAGTTCTGATTTTGTCCTGAAATTCTTCTCCTTGCCTGAGTTGTTAAAGTATATATCCTTGTGGCCAGGGCCTGACCTGGTCACATGGTGCAAGGTAAACAACTGTGTCCAGGCCTAAACATTCCAATCTATTACCACGGAAACCAAAAATGTATATAAGGAGAGAACAAAGGCAGTTAAGCGCCACATTCTCTGATTGGGAATGGGGGACAACGACCGGTCCAACTGATTCTACATTAAAATTAATTAAAACTCCATTTGTTCTGAATGAATTCTTTGATCTGCAGAGTTTGACCTGATTTTTGATTTTTGCCATAACACTAGTCTTCAAGAATTTTGCTAGCCCTCTACCCAATACTTTGTTTTTGTTATTGTTCATTCAGACTTGACCATTCCTGAATTATAATATGTCTATATCTGCCCACAAGTTCCCACCAGGTCTCTCTAACTCAGCCACGTCCCCTTACTCCTTCGGTCCTTAGAAATAAACGATTCACCATTAATCATTTTGGTACATCTATGGATAAGCCTAAAGCGTCGGACCATCGTTCTTTGAACTTACATATTTAATTTGCTTTTCATGCTCAAAGTATAGCTAAAGTTTCTATAAGAAATAGTACTGATAATCTTCCAATATCTCCTTATGAGGGTTAAGCCTTAACCTGCAATATTTGTAAAGAAAGACTCGTCATGGCTTCTGCATCAAAAATTTTATGCCACTGTGAATTTATTCTTTATGTTTTATTACAATATTAATTTTCCATATAGATAGATAGATGATAGATAGACATCATAATTTGCACGTATAATTTATAGAAATTATGCTATGTCACCAAGTGAAATAACTTGGAACTTTATATTTCACCGCTTTTCAGTACCTGTGCTTACAGAATTGACGTACCATGCCCAGTGAACATCTACTTGGCCTTTATCCAGCTGAGAAGAGTCGGCTCCTAGATATAGCTCCTAGATATTTCACTATATATGTTTCATTCTTACAGATGTAATGATTTCAGATGATCTTCTGTAGTCTGTCCACTTCCTGTTTTTTGCAACCAATGGTTTGTGAGTCACTTGTAAAATAAGGTGGTCCACCACAGAGCCAAAGGCTGTAATCTTCCTAATGCTGACAACAGTCTGTCTTTCCACATTCACAAAATCAGCCAACTTCAACAGAGTGGGTGGCTTAACGAACATAAGTTTCTGTATCACACTTCTACAGGTGAGGATGTTGGAGACCAGGGTTGAAGCAGAGGTAGATGTTGGTGAAAACCCTGCCCCTGACTTACGGATTACAACCTTCTCTCTGTGCACGTAATGGTAAGAGAAACTTTCCTCTTCTTACAGGACGGTAACCCCATCATGACGTCTCTTCAGGTCCTCATGTAAATCTCATTACCTCCAATAGCACTACTGCCAACTACCATCAAAATGCGGGGTTCTAACACACGAATTTGATGAGGATGCTATCAACAGTCCATAATGGTTCTCTAACACTGACTGATACATTACTTATGTGTATGTTGGAAAGTACAAGAATACAGGAGAAAGTCATTGTAAACATCCTTACATAGGAACTCAAGAAAATTAGTTTACACTTTCATTCATGTCTCCTTTGACCACAAGATGGCTATTATCATTTTTCCTGTTACATTGATCTGCAGGGAACTGGTCACTGAGGAGTCAAATCTCCAAGTCAGATCACCAGTGCTATTGTTGCAGTGGAATTCATTTGTTTAGTGCTCTCCTGTGTTTTATTCCTGATATTTGATCTTATACTGTGTCAGTTGGAGGAGTTCTGCACACTTGCAATCCCAGCATCCAGGAGGCTGGGGCAGGAGGGTGATATCACATTTGAGAACAGCTTGTGCTACATAGTGAGTCTAGATTGGTCTGAACTACAAAGCAAGACCCTATCTCAAAAAATCAAAGGAAAACAAAACTAGTATATTTTGTCAAGTCTTATGATTAATATTGTCTCCATTACTTTCACCTTGAAAATATATTGTGATGTTTCTGTTGTAAATTTTATAGTTTAAAGAATCCATACAAGTACTCTTATGTACAATATTTTGAATCTTTTACAACTTTACATCATGTTCTTGTTTGTATCTCAAGTGTCCCCAGAGGACCAAGATTAAAGACCTGTTTCCCAGGCAGAGGCTACAGGGATACACTGGAGCATTGAGAAGTGGGGTTAGTGGGTCTCAGTGTCCTTGACAGTGTGTCCTTCGCAGACAACCACGGCCCTTGAGTCTTCCCCTGGGCACTTTCCAGCCAGGAAGTAATGCGTTTTTCCTCTCCACACTAATCTGCTTTTTCCTGGGTCCAAAACAATAAGGTCAGCAAATCATAAACTGTAATCCCCCAAACCGTGAGCCAAAGCAAGACTTTCTCTTCAGTCAGTGATCTCACGTGTTTGTACTAGCAACAGAAACTGACTAGGACACCAGGAAAATGGGACAAATGCAGGCTGTTGCCCTTCAAGGTGTTTACACACTATTTCAAAGTCCATTAAGTGAGCAGCATTTTTAAACAATGAGTAGCTGCTCTGTTAATGAAACAACTGCAGGCGATGGAAATCTACCAAGACCGCATCTGATTAGGGGTGTCAGCCAGAGAGGCAGAGGAGATTGTCTACAGGGAACTTAAGCAACAGAAAAGTTGAATTACAGGAAAGCTGAAACAAAGACGGTGAAAGACTGCAGTTGAAAGAATTTCCGGAAATTCTTTCTGGAAATAAACTTCTGGAAAAATTATTTCTGGAAGACAATAAGCATAAAGTCAGAAAACAGAGTGTGTTACAGTTGTAATACAAAGTAGCTTGTGAGTTTAAGCACAAAGTTAGAAACTCATGCACAAATTATATACTAAAAGTATTAACCTGCTTTGGTGGTTTTTTTTTTTTTTTTTGGTCTTTGTGAGATAGGGTCTCACTAAGCAGTTCAGGCTGGTTCTGAGCTCACTTTATAGTTGGTCTGGAACTCACAGGGGTCCTCCTGCCTCAGCCTCCTGAGTGATGGAATTACAGATCCTGCTTTGGTATTTATCCTGAAGATTTAAATACAAAGTTTCTAAACGTATTTATGTGGGGGAAAGATATGATCATGTTTATAAATTAATTCAATTATATTAAATTTAAAATTGTTTATAATATCAAAGGAAGCAGACACATTGGGTAAATAATGCATGACTCTAGTGCTAAGGTCTAAGTTAATGATAAACTTTTAGTTTTTACTATTATATTTGCTCCACTAAAGCTATGGGGATCCATAAACTTGTACTTAAAAGTGCTTAAAATAAGCAAACTAGTGACTTAATTTTGTAGGACGACCACCACCATCATCCAATTCTAATGGCGTAGAATAGAATAATCTGTTCAAGAATTTACTCATGCTTTTGTGTAATTGCTAATTTTCTTACCTGACTCCATAAAGACACCATAACCTTTCCTTTACACTTACCTTAAATTACTTCCCTAAAAGTGACTGTTTGCAAGGAAAAAAAAAAAAATAAGAATAATGGGTCATGTTATAAAATCCTTACTTTACTGTTAAAAAAAAATTGCTTCTTTATTTGACTCTATTCATTATTATTCAGTTTCTAAATTATCCAGGTCATATAATCCTGCTACTCAACAAAGGAATTTCTTAGTAGTCACGATGGGGGGAGTTTTGCTGATTCTCCAGTCAAAGGAACAAGCAGAGGACAAGAGCTAGGGCGACACAGGAGGCGACACAGGAGGCAGGAGCACCTCAGCTAAGGTGCTGGTCACGCAGAGCTGATGCTTTGGAAGGGTAACCAAGTGTTTGTAGTGCTGGGTCTATGGTTAAGGAAATTAAGAGAACACCAGGGCAAGTGATTCCACTGCAATGAAATCTTGTTGGACACAGGTGGCTAGTGGTGGGCATTAAAGTTAACAGTACAGCACACTGAAAATACTGCCTGAAGTCCAGTCTTAGCTGGGTACAAAGGTACAAAAACTAGTTGGACAGGTAAGAGAATACTGAATAATGCTTCGTATATTTGCTTGTTTGTGTTTGAATTTAGTGGATTTTATTTCATCTATTTTTGTCCCACCAAATTTTGAAAGATAAGACGATTGGACACGTTGACCGTACTAGGTGCTGCGGGTTAACAACCATCTTTTATTTCTTTTCAGAAAACGAGGATCATCATATTCATAACGAGGTTTATCTCTTCATATGTCTGTAAAGTGGAGATTCCAAACATTCACCATCAGTATTTATTAATTGCAATTCCTCTAAAATAACTATAGTTCTGTGAAAAAGAATTGCTGAAATTCTTCTTAGGAGAAGTTTCCAAGTGTGTGTGTGTATGTGTGTGTGTATATATATGTGTGTGTGTGTGTGTGTGTGTGTGTGTGTGTGTGTGTATACACACACACATATATATATATGAATTTGAAAGCATGAATAACGTATGAGTCAAAAATTTGAATGTTAATGTACATTTGCATGTAATATATTCTTGGAACACAGTACATAAAATATTGAATTTAGTAGCTTTGCACAACATTTATAAAGGGAAAAATTGATCACTGGTAGATCTGAATATTCATTTGAACATTATTAGATGATGATTTTTGAAATTTGACTTCTGACAAAGAGTTGTAGTTATCAAACCTCATATGCAGTAATTTGTTTCATTATTAGATACGGCAGTGTTTTATTGAACATGCTGAAATGCAGCAAATTAAAATAATCTTTACATCTTTGAAAAAAACTACTGATTAGCTCTCCTGTTCAAATTCCAAGTGCTGATCATTATTGCATTACACGATGAATGCCAATTTGAAATGCAAAGTGATAGTTCAATTGAAATGATGAAGTGAGACAGGCACTTGTATTCATACTTACTAATATGGCATTGCATATTATGCAATAAACTGCAGAATAAATTCTGCTCGTTTGGCAACTTGTCAGGAGAATGTTGAAAGCTTTTGTGCAGTTACTAATATTAGTGTATTCTAGAAAACAGCATAATTAATTTTGTGCTTTTGGTAAAGCTGCTTATCTTTGTTGCAAGGATCAGTTACAATGAAGGCTGAAAACTGTCATGCCCCTTTTACGTATGGCTGCAAACCATTTAGTATTCATGCATAGTCAATAAACATTGACAGCACCCGGGGAATAATCAGAAGACATAGCATATGCTCCCTGCTTTAGAAGTATTGGGACAATTAGGAAAGACATTTCTGTAAGCGAGTAATTGCTACCCTACATTGCTAGGAACAAAGTGCTACGAAGTCCAGACAAGGAGAAAATTCTGCCTGCATGAGAATGTGGGAGGAATTTGCAGGGAAACACTAATAATAGGACATCACTGGAACTGGGTTCATACAGAAATATCCTAATAGTTCTCCTAGAATGGAGGACAGAATATTTCACTTGTACAGGTAAATATTGATGTTTGTTTTTTATTTATTTATTTATTTATTTATTTTTGCGGTACTGGGGATTGAACTCAGGACCCTGCGCTTGCTAGGCAAGCGCTTATTCCACTGAGCTATATCCCCAGCCCCAATATTGATGTTTGTGAAAAATAAAAAAATTGAAATAAAATTCAGAGAAGTCTTCATAAACATTATTTTTATCCAAGGTTTGAAAGTTATGTGAACATATGAGGATGGCACTATCTAATATACAAAAATGCATTTTATTTGGAAAAGGAAGATAAAGTAGGAAGGCAAGAAGGAAGGAAGGAAGGAGACAGAACGGGAGGGGAAGGATGGGTGGAGGAGTACATCCTTTTCTTCAATGGACTGAGATATATTCTAGAGTCTTTGAAATAGTCCTGATTTATCTCCCTATGTATTAGATGTGGTCTTCAGTTTTATAACAGTTGTAAATGCAAACAGGTTAAATTAATTTCTCTCAGGATGTGAAAGCAATGCTTTCAACCACTACTTAAGTGTTGGTTTGTGTACCAGCATAGATACCAAATCTGACACATTATGTACTTTTAATTCATATATATGCATATGTCTGAATAAATGTTACTAACTAGCCATTGAATGGCAATTGAAGAGATGACACTCTCCACGGTGATATGATGGAAGAGGTAGTGACCCAATTGCCATGATTTGAAGGATACAGACAAAATGTTCGCAAACATATCTGTACCAATAGCTAGCAACGCTAACCAAGACTTCAAAATCAGAAAGTGTATTCTTTATTATTTTCATAAGCATGTTGAAAATATGTTTCAAGTATAGAAACTTTGCAACTATTCATTCTTTTTTAATATACAGTAACTGCAGTGTTCATTGGTTTAAGGAAGAAGCTATTGACTTTGATAAACACTATGTAAAATCAGTCAAAGATGTTACCCTTTTAGGGAAATATTATAAAGGACAAAGTTAGCTGTTTTTTCTTGGCAGGAAATCAGTTACTCATAAAGAAGTGATTCTTTAATTTTTCACCTGTCTAGGAAAGATGTTCAAATTTAACTAAAAGACATGTGAACATGAGATATATAAGTGAATCATTTATTTTCAAAACTAAATACTGGAAAGTTATGATATTATGAAAGGAAGTTTTACTTAATACTAAGTATAAAATGAGAATACGTTTTCAATATCTCTATGTTGTTAAACAGCGTATGTATCAAGAAAGCACAAATTGAAGTTGTAGTTTTATTTTAGTTTGTTGGTACATATGTGTAATAGTCAATATTTACATTCCTTGTGGGGACGTGGTGCATGTCCATGGCACATCTTAATTCCTTATTTCATTCTTTTTTCCTTCTCTGTGCTCCATCTCTTCATCCCTTTCCATTTGAGAAAGATTCATCTACCTGCGTTCTGTTTTCTATCTGTGATTTTGGTCTTTATTTATAATTTTCACCCTCATATGACAGAATTTGTGCAATATTTAAGTTTGTGGGTCTCATTTATTTCATTTAATATCATAGTCTCCAGATACATCCATTTTCCTATAAATGATTCAAGTTTATCTTTCTTTATGGCAGGGTAGTACTTTGTTGTGTATAAATACAACATTTTCTCTAGTCAGCCATCTGCTGCTAGACATGAAGACTGCTTACAAGATTCAGCTATCATGAGTTGTGTGGGTTGCATGTATCACTGTAATATGATGCCTTCAGCTCTTTGGGGAAGATACCTAGAAGTGGAATAGCTGGGTGAAATAGAATGTCTCTTTTCTATATTTTGAAGGAAGTCTATAGAGATATCCATAGGGGTTGTAGTAGTCTAGATTCCCCTAACAGTGTAGAAAGTTTCCCTTTTCTCCACAATCTTACCAGAATCCATTACTACTTGAATGCTGGATGGTGGCTCTTCATTCTGGGGTAAGATGAAACTTCAGTATTGTCATAATTTGCGTTTCTCTAATGGCTGACAAATTTTGAGCATTTCTTCATGGACTTATTGGTCATTTGTACTACTTCTGTGAAGTGTCTGTTCATTTCATTTGTGGATTTTTTGATTGGATTGTTTGTTGTGGTGCGGTCTTATTTTTTAAAATCTTTATATATTTTGGATATGAATCCTATGAGGAATGGCTGGCAAAAAGTGTTTCCCATTCTGCAGATCATTTTTTCCACTGTTAGTTGTTTCAGTTGGTGTGTGGAAGCATTTAAAATTGACATGGGCTCATTTCTTGCTTCTTAAAACTATTTCCTATGCAACTGAATTATTGCCTACATCTATGACTTCAAGTGTTTTATCTGTTTTATCTTCCAGAAAGTTAATTGTTTCTATCTTAACATTTAGTTACATCTTTTAAGAAAGGAGGTAATGGAATTAACTTTTATAATATGGTCCTACATTAGTAAAGTCAGTATATTTTAAAAGTAAATCAGTGTTCATAAAATGAGAAATGTGTGCATATATGATCAATTATTACTTCAATTTATCAAACATCTTTTGAATAAACTGTAAGGAATTAACTTATTAAAGTCTTCGTTACTTTTCTTGGTGCTGCAAAAAAATAGCCCACACCCAAAGTCAAAGGTGAAAAGGTTTATTTGATGCATCGTTTGTATAGTTGGTGGTCCATGGTTGGCTGGTTCCCAGTCAGGGTTTAATGCAGAGGAGAAACATTCAAGGTGAGCAGAAGCCAGCAAAGTAGCATAGCACAGAAACAGCAGCAGCTGCAGCCTGTCTCTCCCTTTTATCCCTTCCCAGCTACCTGCCTTTGGGATGGTACCACCCACACCCAGGGCAGCCTTCCCCTCATCCACACCCAGAACTATAGCCAACTAATCAGTGGAGTAATTTAGTAATCATGTATTCATAATCCCTACATCACACACTCTAGATCCAGGAACCTCTGAAAGGGCCCACCTATGACCACATGAAGTTTTGAGGAGACATTTATACATAAGCCACATATTCCACACACGGACCCCCAGCAAATCATGTACATCCCTTTATGCAAAAGTCATTTATTTCATCTCAAAAAGTATCCAAAATCCTAAAGTACCCACACTGCTGAAAAGTCAAAGTCTGAAGTCTCTTGTGAGATTTAAGAGAAATGCAGAGCTTCAAGCCCCCATACAAATGACAAGAAAGTGAAATACTTCCAACATACCACAGTATAAGATAAAGGTTGTCACCTCAAAACAAAACAGCTGATACCCAAACATAAACCAGAAAAAGTTTATCATAGCACACAGTTTGTAGAGATTTCAGTTCATAGTTGTCTGAGTGCAAGGCAGAGCGGCCTGGCAGAGGGGTGTCTCGGAGGAGAAACAGTTCATGGCAGGACAGAAGCTAGCAAAGCACCAAAGTGGAGAAGCAGCAGTAGCCTATCTCCCCTTTCATCCTTCCTGGTTACATGGACTGTGGGTGGCACCAACGCATAACCAGGTGGCCATTGCATTATCCACACTTGAAACTATGCTAAACCAATTAATGGGCTAATTTAGTCACCACACATCCTTCCTCCCAACATCACGCTAGATCTGGTCGCCCCTGACTGCATGAGGCTTTGAGGGGACACAAAAATCTATCTCTGACCCCTCAAAGATTTACATAGATCCCTTTATGTATAATTCACTTAGTCCATCTCCAAAGTCTTAAGAGTGTCAGCATTGTTGAAAAGTCCAAGTCTGATGTTGTCGCTGGGATTTAAAACAAACTCTTAGCTCTGAGCCCCTGTACAAATGAAATATTAAGCGTTTCCAACATACAATGGCACAAGATAAACCATTCCCATTCCCAAAGGTACAAATGAGGGGATGGAAAGGAACGGGACTAAAGCAAGTCCAAAATCCAATAGGACAAACAATAAGCCCTGTGGTTCTATGTCCAGCATACAGTGCTCTCTGTGGCGAGAGTTGAGCTTCAATGGTTTGTTTGGATGGCTTTGTCCCTATGGCATGGTGTGTTTTGCAGCACTCAGAGGTTCTTTTTTAGGCCATCTGCTCACTCTTTGAAGCTTTCCTCTGATGATCCTCTTTCTGGCTTCTCCAACCTTCTGGAGTCTCCACTGAAACTTTGGCTTTATACTCTCAGCTTCACAAACTGCCCTCTCAGTAGCACACTTCCTGACCACTCAGGTCTTCTCTGAAAGCTTGGTGGATGCCTTCCTGACTGCACAACTGTTGCTTTCTGAGTGTACCACCCTCAGGACCACAGTGACCAAGGTCTGCCTCCAGCTGGAGCAGCAGTCAGTATTCCTTCTTTCTTGGCAGTAGGGTTCCAGTGCCTAGATCACTTTCTTGGTTACTTTTCTGTTGTTGTGGAGACAAAACACTTGGCATGCAAAATTAAGGAAAGAGAGGTTTATTTAGCTCACTGTTGGTGGAGATTTGAGTCCATACTCAGTTGGCTCCAAGGCAGAGTGGCACATGGCAGACAGCAACATTTCATGGTGATTGAAAACAACAAAAGCAACAAGATCAAAAGGGAGGAGCAGCCACAAGCAGCCTCTTTGCCTCCCTTACACTGTATGAAAACTGCCCACTCCAGGGAGGCTGTAGCACTCACACCCACTATGCCAACATTGGACCAGGAATCAATCATAAACTCTAGAAAACGGCCCATGACTGCATGAGGCTTTGTGGAGACATCCAGACACAAACCATGACATGTAGCCACTGGTCCCCCAAAGGTTCATGCATATCACTTTATGCAAAAAGCATGTAGTCCCACTCTAAGAGTTGCCAAAGTCCTAACAGGTTTCAGTATTGCTGAACGGTCCAAGTCCTAAGTCTCCTCTGAGGTGTAAGACAAAGTCTTATGTGAGCCCCTGTACAGATGAAAAGTTACACTTCCAACATTCAATGGTACAAGATAAACATTACCATTTCAAAAGGTACACATGGCAGCGGGGATACAATGCATTAGGACAAAGCAAGTCCAACATGAAACAGGGCAAATGTTAAGTCCTGAAGCTCCATATTAAACATCTAAAGCAATCCGTGGTAAATTGTAAGCTTCAAAGAGCTTGTGTGACTCCACCCCTAGGGCATTTCTAGTAGCTGTAGCTCTCTCTCTGGGGCCTGCTTTGCTCCCTCCTTGCAGCTTTCCTCAAACAATTCATGTTCTTGGCTTTTCCCACCTTCTGGAGTCTCCACTGTGCTTTAGGTTTTATACTCACAGCTTCACACGCTGTCCATTCAAGAGCAACTTCCTGGCCACCCAGGCCTTCTGAAATCTAGGTGTAAGCCTTCTTAACCTCAGAACTCTTGTGTTACGTATGTGCCTAAAACCAGTGCCACGTTGATGATGCCAAGGTCCATTGTCACCTGGAGCAGTACCCAGGCTTTTCTCTGGCTTGATCATATGGATTGAGTGCCTGGATAACTGGGCACTCTCAGTCCCTTTCTGAGGACCAAATGCTCTATGTGGCTGCCATTTTGGAACCTGGTGCAGCTGCTGCTGCCATTTTGGAATATGGCACTCTGTGGCTTTCTTCTCAAAGCAAAGTTCCTCATCTTTGCAGATTTGAGGCTGCAAACGGTGGAGACTTGCTGCTTCTTGTGATGCCCTCAGGTCACCTTTTATATTCTCCTGTTCCTCCTCAGCAGTGGAGATCACCTCAGCTCTGTCTTTGCAACCCACAGCTTTCCCGGAGCTTCCCTTCTGGCCAAACTCACAATTGAAATCATTCTGCTGGGCTCTTTGCTGTTGACTCTCAACATAAATCTGGCTAAAAGCCCCCAACCATAGCTATGCCACTGCTCCAACATTCAACTATTGGGAATTTTCTTTTGCCAGATTAATCAGTCCACTGTCCTTAATCTCAGTCACAGGCAACGTCTTTGGACATAAGCAAAATGCAGACAAACTTTCTGCCAAGCCATAACAGACACCATCTGCAGTCTAACAAACAATGCACTCCTTCCCAGCAGAAACCTCCCAAACTGTTTTTTATGGCCAGGATTTCTATCAGCCTTCTGGACTTCTGAGCTCTGACAAGAATCTCCCATACAAACAATCAAAGGCATTCTAGCACTTCTCTTTCAGGTTAAATCTCTGAACCTTTCCAAACACTTCCCATAAGCCATTTCCAAAGGCTCTTGAACCACCTGGTCAGGTACAGTCACATTAACAACCCCTCTTCTCTGGTACCAAATTCTGTCTTGGTGAACTTTCTCTCTTTGCTTAGTCAAGATACCTGATGCCTCCAGTTAAGGAAGTAAGGTTTATTTAGCTCATAATACATTTGTTCCCAACAGAAAGCTTCTGAGGCTTGTCTTTTACTATTGCATTTCTATTTATATTTAGCCTTTTGAGCTCAGAACAGAATCTATCATCAAGTACAGTCTCAAATGTTCCAAATCACTTTCTTCAGCTGGTAGCTCCAAATCTTTCCAAACTCTTCCTATACACCAGTTCTCAAGGCCCCTGAACCATATGGTCAGGTATAATCAGAGCAATGACTGCTCTTGGGGCAAAATCAGTCTTTGTTACCTTGGTGAGATAAAGTACCTCACACCCAAAGTTGAAGAAGGAAAGGTTTATTTGGCTCACAGTTTGTAGAGATGGGAGTCCATAGTTGGCTGGCTGCAAGGCAGGGTGGCACGGCAAAGGAGCATCACAAAGCAGAAACAGTCATTGTGTACAGAAGCCAGCAAAGCAGTGAGAAGATAAAGCATTAGCAACAGCAGCCAAACTCTCCTTATTTTCCTTTCATGGCTACCACCCTTTTGGTGGTACCATCCACACTCAGGTTGGTCTTCCCTTATCTACACCCAAAAATATGCCAGTTTAATCAAAGGAATAATTTAGGCATCACATACTTTTAATCCTAGCATCACAGGTGTGTGCACACTAGATCCAGCAACCTCTGTAAAGCCACACCTATGACCTCATAAGTTTTGGGTGGTGCATCTATAAGGAAGCCATAATATTTTCATTTTCTAAAATAAATTCTTTCTCTATAAACATCAGGGAGTTTATTTTTGCAACATATATGGAAGAATCTAAGAAACACCATGCACAAGTGGCCAGATGCTCCAGTTAGCATGGCATTATGAATTTGAAATGTAACATCCATATTTTATTCTTTTGATGTTAATCTTAGTATTATTAATATTTTATCATGTAGTTTTTCTTAGCAACATTTTAGGACCCTATCTCCCATTATTTTATATAAACTTATGAAACTATGACTCTCATTCTCTTTATGCAGATATAAATATACATAAATTCAACATATTAGAATTGAGAATTTTGAGCATTATAGTGGATTCTCATAATTCTTGGCTGTTTAACTGCCTAGGAGATTGCTAGTGCACATTTCTGTGTGTTTCTGGCTGGATCAAAACTGTATGACCATAGGTGCTACCTCTGGTCCTCTCCCTTCCCTTTCTGGCACAGCTACCTTGCTCTGATTCTTAGCCACTTTGAACTAAGTAGGTTTATCTCCCTCCTTTCCTTTTGCCTTCATGTTCTTGCCTTAGAGCCAGTCTACCATGGCTTGAATGCTTTGGAACTATGAACTGAAAATATTTAAAGATCTGTATGTTGGTATTTGAGCCCAGGAATGAAAAGATGACCAATATGGAAAAATGATATCATGGAATTAGGCTCATTGCAATGATTGTGTCTGATCATGTGGTTTAGAACACTTTGTAACTGTTATGCTAAAGGAGTTGGAAGAGTTTGGAGATACGAGGCAAAGAAGCCTTAGAGTTCTGTAAGCAGCCTGATGGACAGTTCTGATCACAGCTCAGAAGGCCACAATGCTACCAATATGTAGACAGTAAAGTTAAGTCCCCTGACATTCCAGAAGGGGATTTTACTGAGAATTTGAATAGAGCCCAGGTGTATCAACCCAAGGGAAAAAAAGTTTACATTTTTCCCAGTTGTTGGGTTTTTGCAGACAGGTTAATATAAGGCTGGTAGATGAGTTGTTGTGGAGGCAGGAAATTTAATGGCACCCCAGTTTTGAGCTTGTGGCTTTGGTACTGAAGTGTTCTGTCAGATAAACTTAGTGTGGTGAGAATCAGAAAAGATCAGATTGCAATGATTTCAAAAATGTTGTCTCTCAAAATTTACACAAAAAAATCAGGGGCAAAAGAGTTATAGTTGTTTAAGATATTAACGCAATTAAAAATAAATGACATTCTTTGGAATCTGGCACAAAGAATGATGCCCACAGTGTTTCTCAGGAATCTTTAAGCCCCACGGATTGCATGTTATGGGTGTAAAATTATAAACTTTTCATCTGGAAGAGAATCACTACTCTTGGTGCTCAAGAAAGTCCATGTGAAGAACTGCTTCTCCTAGATTCATTACAATATTCTCAGCCATCCAGGCACTCAAATGTGAAGGCACCCAGGATTCAAGAATATCTAGCTACTGAGCAAAGTGGCATCATATGATGACATCATGTATATGATGCTAATTGTACTGGCATGAAGACAGAAATCCTGTAGAGTCAGGGAATATTCCATCCAGGTTAAGAAAGAAGTGTTGAGAGACTAGGCATGCCTTTTTAAAACAGGGTATATGAAGCAGTAGGAAAGAGCCTAGCTGTTTAGTGAAGATGGAATAAATGCCTAGGAAAATCATAGCACTAGTTGAATCAACCCAACAGATGGGCCATGTGGGTTACAACAAGCAAAGCCATAGATGTGGGACCACACATCTTTCTGAAACTCGTACTTCACCACTCTGGATATTGGACATGAAACTATAGCATTTAATTATTATCCTGCAAAATTTGGTCTTGTTTCGAACCCATTTTTTCTATACTCTTTAGATCTCTATTTTGGAATCAGAATGCATACTTTGTAACATTATATAATTTAGATATATAACTTCATTTTAAAAAATTTCCTGAGGTTCACAGGTAAGAATTTGACTTCATTCTAAGGGGAGATTTCATACTTGGGATTTTGATCAATACTAGAACAGTTAAGACTTGACTAAGTAGACTACTGAGTTTTCAGCTGTATGTGACATAGTTACATAAAACCGGAATTATGGCCTTGTGTTTATTTGGAGTTCATGGTTTGAGGAGATGTGTTCCAGAGTGAAACTGACAAAGGGTAGAATGTGACAGTAAAAATGGATTGCCAATTTGATTTTTTTAATCCATCTACAATAATACCTGATTACTCATTAGTAATTGCTGCCCTGAGATATAACAAGTTTTAAAATGACAAGCACCAAAAAAGTTATCTTTGGCTGGAAAACTTAGGGAGAAATGAAGAAGTAAATACTAACAATTTCTAGCTTGGTCACCCAGTACTACACAAATGCAAACTCCTATGACAAATTGTCACATAGAAATGAATTTAATAGCACGTTCTGTGAGTCTGAAAGCAGCTGAGTTTGAGGATTACTAACACACACTTCCCTGTGTGTCTGGTGAATCATGGAAGAATGATCTTACATCGTCTGCCTTATCTTGGTCCACTTCTTTTCTGGTCATGTTTCTCTGCTTTGCTTCCTGCTGACATGAAATAAACATCCTTGCCCACCGTCCTCTTCTATCATTGTGTTTTTGATTTGAAGCCAGTCTAGTGTGAGCTAAATCTCGTAAAACTATGAGCGAAAACAAACACATCCTTCTTTAATTTTGCATGTCTCATATTTGTTTCCAGAGGTGTAATTCTGACCAACAATGGAGCCGTGTTACTTGTCTTTCAACTCTAATTCTATAATGAATTATATGTCAAATGTGATAATGCATTTGAGAATGAAAAGTTTCTCCTTCTAAAATGTAACAGTTTTACCATTTAAGCTAATAATGTTGCAGACAATGGCCTTACAATTCTCAAATGTCACTTAAATGGAACATAATATGTGACCTTACTAGGGTAACACCTTTTCTTGTCTACAGACAAGCTTGATTATATAGAAAGTGGGAGAATTTTAAATGCATACTGTGAAATTTGGTAGTCTAGAATCAACAGTTCCGACCTAAATAAAGACATAAAATAAAACGATATATACCTCAAAACTTATCTGAAAACAATCAGAATACTACTGAAGAATTCATATGTACAAATACTTATTATGTATATTTAATATGTAGGCTTGCAGATAGCAGATATTATTATGAATCCAAGTGTATGTGCATACATGTGCCTGTGCTAGGGCTGGGAGGTAAGTAGAATAATTGATCTGAAATTGAAATGATAAGTGATGTGTCAGTCTTCTGAGGTTTGTCAGTAGCAAGAAGCTCCATGTCTTATTGTCAGGACAAGAAAGAAAGCACCAAGCACAGATGACGAAGTTACAAAACTGAAGCTATTTCAGGAAAATGGACAGATAGGTAACACCTCTTTCACTGATTCTGTCCTGTAAAGTTCCCTTGCACTCAAGATTAGAAGGTAAAGTAGTTAATGCTAAATCTTTTCAAGTATGATTAATGTGTTATTAAGAAATATTAAGTGAATTAATTAACTTTGATCATTACTTCAGCCAGAAGCCCCTGCAAAGCATTAAGCGTTACTTTAGAAGAAACTTTTGCTCTTAGTCAGCTTTGCTAATAGCCATCATTTTTATTCCTTAAGCTTACCAAGTTGGTTTTCTTCTTGGATTTTGAAATTCAATACTATCATTTAACATGGGCAGGCATGGGGAAATCCCCATGGCCTGTAAATTATGTTTTAAAAATTTATAATATAGAGAAACTTACCTGCCTCCTGTTTAGATGGAAACATGACCCTGCTCCTACTAACGACAGATCATTTCATTTGTCCTGGATCCCACTTGATCCTGCCGTCTCACTTGACTGTCTGCTCGTTGACCCCCAGTGCTAACTCCACTTCCATCAGCATGCAAAGGACCCTTCCACAAATCATCATGAGGCCATAACCAAGGAGCTTAAAAAAAAATCACAGTCTTATTTGTTATGATGAAATATAGCAAAAATTTTAAATTGCTAGGAAAAAAACAGAGAAAGAAATTGTGAAAAAGTTATACACACAATGGCATTAAAAATCCCAATTAAAGAAAATATTCTGAAGACACCATAAGAGATGCTTTTGTTATATTGAATAAGAATCTACCATGTATAAGAAAGTGTTGCGGTGCTCAAGAATAGAGTAGGACGCAGATTAGCTGGTTCATACTCTGAAGGTACCAACTTTGTTGAGACCAGACAATAAACAGATCAAAGAAACCAAATAAATAATCAACATTATCATAGGTGCTAAAGAGGCTACAAGAAATAAATGTGTACCAGCCAATATCAAAAATAAGATGTTATTGAGGCCTTGAGAGTACATAACTCAGAAATTCTTTTAGAATCTCTTTTGGGACACCAGTATTATTTCAATTTCAATCATTGTTTAGCACTTATTTTATAGAAAAAATATATACCCCAAATAAGATTACTCATGGAAATTTTATTAGTAAGAGTTAAAAACTGACGGAAGCTAAATATTCATTAACAAGTAAATAGATTAGTAATGATGGTACACCTATATAAAGGAAACTTAGATTTAAGAAAGGTCAAACTATATTTAACGCATTTAATCATTATGATGAGTCAATTGTCTAGATGAAAAAAGTATACATACTCTGTAATTCTAATTACATATGAGTATATTTATATATATTCTACAAAGTACAAATTAACCTCTGATTAACCTCTGATCATTTTCTGTCAAATACGAATTAATCTGTATGACAGACAGATGATCAGAGGTTGGTCTAGAGCAAAGGGAAAAGACATTAAGAATATTTATATTTTGGATGTGGTGAGAACATATATTGTGATTTTGTTTCCTGAGTTATGTGCTTATGTAACACCAAATAGTAAATCTGAATGTACATGAATCATTCTCCAGTAAAATTACAAATGTTAAAAAATTTATACTGGCAAAATAATTCATCCCCTTAGTGGTTGATTTTCTTCAGCTGAAAATAAAGGTGAAGAGGAAAGTAACCATTGTCAATGATAATGCATGTGCTGGAAGGTTGTGTGGATAAGTATCTATGATCCAGCCCACAAGCTGTCTTCCCTCGTCCAAACTTCTACATTCATATGTTGCCTGTCTCACTCCAAACTCTGCTTTTCACTGTCTGTGCATTGCAGTTCAAAGCCACAATAATCACTTCTTCTTCAAGGAGGGGAAAAGCATATTTTCTATTTATGGTTTTCCTGCCTTCTGAGCAATTTGCATTAATTTTTCTTTGACAGCTTGTTTCCAGCTGCCATCATGGATTCCAAAAAGAAATTATTTAGATATGATCCCTGTAGAGTACATGGTTATTTTTTTAGTTTGGTAATTTGAAAACCACATAAATCTGAATCAGCCAAGGATGCTCAGTATTTCTCTAAAAATAATAGCTTTGCATCCAAGTATTTGTTCAATACATATTGTTCTAATATAATTACATATTTCAATCACTTCCAATCACACTTAAAATATTTTTGGCCTGACAAGTGGAGGAAAATACATTAAAGTAGAATCTTTACTTTAAAAGACCTTGTAATGAAATCATTGAAATAAGAAATAAAAATAATTATAAAATAAAAATTTAAGAATCATAAAATATTCATGTGTGAACTGGGTAGTAGGATATATTAATTCATTTTCCATCAGATATTATTGACTGATTAACCTGTGCTAAGCACTATGCAGGGAAGTAGGCATTTAAAAATGAATAAACAAGAACATCTGACTTATAAAATGGAAACACCCCCTAGGACTTGTATTACCAATTAGAATAGTAAATGTCAAAGCTATCTGCAAAGAAACAGTAAAGCATAACAATTTAAAGTATAAGAGTTTGAGGAATGGAAAGTCCTACATACTTCTAGTACTGGGGTAAATTACGTGATACTTCTTTGTTGAGAATTCCTTACTTTAAAAATGGGACTGATAGCCAGGCAGAAGCTTTCTTTCTCTCAATAAATATATTCTCCTCTTAAAAAAAAAATTGGAGTGATAGTATGTTCCATTCAACTAAGTATGAGTGGGATAATGTTTATCAGTCATCCAGGTATTGCCATGGATACTTGGATTAAAAAATTTATATTCTGTGTAGTATCTAAGAAAAGGGTAAATGATTTACTTTTTTGTTCATAATACTCAGCACAGTGCCAGATACTTATAATGTCCTAAGTAAGACTTTATTTTATGAAGTTGTGGCACAAAGAAATTTTTAAAGTTAGGTATGAATTTTGTACAGCAATATATATTAGTAATAACTATAAAATCTTCTTTTGTGTGTAACAGGGCCTCCCTATGTAGCTCAGGCTGGCCTTGAACTCACTATTTAGCCCAGGCTGGTCTCAAACTCACGGCAAACTTCCTGTCTCCGTGTCCCGAGTGCTGGATTACAGGTGTGCACCAACACATTTTAATACAAATAATTACACTTGTATAATCACCAACTAGACGAAAATATAGAAAAACTCCAATATCTCAAAAACCTATTTTGTGGCCATTTTGTATTTTCCAAAAGTATTCCCTGTTATTTTCACCATTGGCCTACTTTTCGTTTTTTCAGATTGTGTAATTCGTGTAAATGCTGTGATATAATAGGCACGCGTCGTCCTTGAAACATTACGCCCTACAAACTACGCTAGTTTTTAAATCTATACTATCTATCATCTCTTCTCTGAACAGAAGTAACTTTACTCTTTGTTTTCTGTTTGTAGCAGTAAGGAATGAATCCCAGGCCTTTCACGTATATGCAATAAAACCTCCGAATATTTAAGGAATGCTTGTTTGCAAGCAATTCAGTTCTCAAATGAAGTCTTTGGCACAATTTTGCTTCCATTTGCAAACACCATACGGGTTGACAAACACAACCCGTGGCCCTCTTCCCGACACAAGCACCAACACAGCCTTCACCGCCAAATCATAAAAAAAATTAACTTCGTAAGCAGAGGTACCGCTGTATCAGGCAAAAATTCTATAAAAACAGGTGCAGCAAATTTTCATCTGGGTGCTGTAACTTAAACAAGCACATCCAAAGCAAACTAAGGAAAGCATGAATCTTCCCCATGAAAAATAAACGAGATTTTAGAGAGGAAAGTGGGAATCCTGATACGGGAAAACCTGGATGTCTCTATGCAGATTTAAACTGGACACCTATCTCTCACTCGCCACTAAAATCAAATAAAACTGATCAAAGATCTGTACACAACTGGTAATGGAACTGCTGGAGGAACATGTAGTGGAGCCGTAAGTACAGGCCACACTTGCCTGAATAAGACTCCAATAATGTAGGAAATACTAGCAGGAATCAATGAATGGGGTAACATCAAATTTAAAAATTTCTGCACAGCATAGCAGACTTCTGAGGAAAGAGAAAAATCTACCTATTAGAAAATATCTCTGCTAGTAGTTCTTCTGACAGAGGACTAACATGTACAATGTAGTAAGAATTTTTTTTTAAATGTGACTGATATAAAGGATAAACTGTGGCCAGGGATATAACTCAGGGGCACAGCCCCTGTCTGTTAAGCATGAGGCCTTGAGTTCAAGTCCAGGCACCAAAAATAAATAAATAGATAAGTAATAAAAAATAAACTACTATTCAACGATAAAAAATGAAAATCATACAATTTGCAGGAAAATTGATGGGACCATCTCATAAATGAATGTTATGGTTGATATACTGTGTCAACTTGGGGAGTCTAGGGGTAAGTCTAGGGGTTTGGCTGAGTGATTCAGCAGGAAACCAGGGTGCTTACTTTGTACACATCTTGAGCCTGTGGAAGAGGAGGGCATGGAGATTATGTGAGAGCTACAGGCCCCCTGGGTGGGGGTAGGCTGTTTCGAATGTAAGGGAGAAGATGAGGCTGCTTGCAGCCATTCCTCCCTTTGGCTCATGTGGTTTTTGCTGTGCTCTGCTGCCATGAACATTTTCCCTCTGCCATGTGCCACTCTGCTTCAGAACCAGCCAAATATGGACTGAAACCTCCACAACCTGTAAGCTAAATAAACCTTTCCTTTCTTCATTTTGGGCGTTGGATATTTTGTCTCAGCAATGAGAGAAAAATAACCAAGACAGTGAAATAAGTCACACTCTGAATGTTAATATTCCAATTTTCTTTTATATAAGAAATCTGAATATGTCATATTTAGATCTTCTTACTAAGTGAAATAAAGCAGATTCACAAAAGTAAATGTCCCATGCCTTTTCTTTTTTTCTTTTTTCTTTTGTGTGTGGTACCAGGGATCAAACTTACAACCTTACCCTTGCCAGGCAGGCATTTATTCCACTGAGCTGTATCCCCATCCCTCCATACCTTTTTTTATATGAGAAATCTAAAGCTGTAACAGAAAAATGAATAAAATATAAAAAATAAATGTCATTTGATTCCTGCTACCAAAAAAATAAATAAATAAATGTATCTGTGTATGCCATGAAACTAGAACACAGACTTTTATAGATGAAAAAGGTCAAGAGGACTGGTGAAGGATGGGAAACATCATTACGGAGATGAAATTGACGAAAATATACACATGTAGAAACACAGCAAAATGAACCTCACCATTCTGTTTTATCAATATGTACTAATAAAAAGGATTTCTATCCATCTCATTCTTCATATTTGATCCTAAGGAGAGGCGCACTTGAAAAGCGTAAGTATTCTGAGCAAGGGAATGAAATAGACGCGGTGGGTGACTTTTGTCTGATGAGAAGGTTCAACACCTTGTATGCATTTGCCCCATTAGGTTCACGTCTCCAGTTACCATGGAGGCCCTGCGCCGACAAGGGCAGCGTCTCGAGATACATTGCATAGGTCCCAGTTTCACAGCTCGGAGGAAAGTTACTCAAACAACAGTACCCATATTGGGATTTGCCTTGAGTAATAAAGAAACTTGTATCTAGAAACTCACATTTTAAACTGCAGTTTGAGCATTGGTAGGATATTTACTGATGAAAGACAAAAGTCAAGTGACTGTGGAAAGATATAACCAAGGAGAACTTTTATTATCTGTAAGTGTTAGTGTGAAAATACTGTATTGCAAAGATGGTGGAAAAAATGCCCCGCCAAAAATCCATAGCATTAAAGATTAAGAATTTATTGGGAGCCCATGACAAATGGGGAAGATTTTCAATTTTATAAGTTGTCATCAAAAATTCAACAATGTCCCTGAAGAATAATTTGATGTGTGTGTGTGTGTGTGTGAGAGAGAGAGAGAGAAAGAGACAGAAAGAGACAGAGAGAGTACAGATATAATTCTCTTTATCATAAATAGATGAATTTTGATGCCTTTATGAAGCAAATCTTTGAAATAGTCAGATTAAAGGTAAGCAAGAGATGTAAGGATTGAATGAAAAATGAGGAAGCCATAAAACAGGAAACAGACAGAAAAGACATTGAGAATAAAACTGGATAGTTAGTGTTAGGGTTTGTGTCTGCAGGTCCCCTAAAATCCTCATGCAGTTATGGGGTGGCTCTTAGAGTTTATAACTGATCCATGATCCAATGCTGGGATTATGGGTGTGAATGCTATATCCGCCCTAGGTTGGATAGTTTGTATACGTAAGGGAGAGAAAGAGGCTCCTGGCTGCCATTCCTGCCACCTCCCTTCTTGCGCTTGTTGCTTTGCTGTGTACCGCTGCCATAACTGTTGCCCTCTGCCATGTGCCACTGTGCCTCAGAACCAGCCAAGTATGGACTGAAACCTCTGCAGACTGTAAGCTAAATAAACCTTTCCTTCCTTCATCTTGGGCATTGGGTATTTTGTCTCAGCAACAAGGCAAAAGTAACCAAGACAGTTAGGATGCAGGGATTATGGATATGTAAATATCTTCTTAATGTTCTGGGGGTTAGGAATGCAGTGTTCCTTTGGAAAGTTTATTTAAATTCACTGGCTTCAACTTGTTTAACTGTTAAATGGAAAATGAAGGCATATATAATCTGTGTCTTCTCTTTTTAAACATTCTTTAGGTTCAATCTCATGAAAATTCTTCACGTGCGCACACACACACATACACACGCACACATAATTTTAACAAAGAAGTCACACTTGCCATGGAAAAACAGTTCTTGAAATCATGTCTTATTTTTCTCACTAAGCAAGGTGCCACACATTATAATAGATAAATCTCCAGTTAGAAAATAAGTATGACTTCAGC
Organism: Dinomys branickii; assembly: GCA_004027595.1. Classification (NCBI taxonomy): domain Eukaryota; kingdom Metazoa; phylum Chordata; class Mammalia; order Rodentia; family Dinomyidae; genus Dinomys; species Dinomys branickii. The sequence continues at coordinate 34,093 of PVLD010002662.1, read as the reverse complement.
TCTGTCACAGACTCAGAGTAATTGCAATTTACCCTCTCCTATGACAGCAAGCACAAAAGTCAGGTCTGAGATTTCATTTTGAAAACTTGAAAATAAGTATTTGAATCTTCTGCCATTTCTTTCTCTATACAAAGTGCCATATAATATTAACATATTTCCTTAATAAAAGCAGAAGACATGGCTGTACAGAAGGCTTATGACCAAATGCCTAATGCTGTAACTTTCCAATTTAGAAAAATTTAGATAAGAATCATTATCATTCATATATAGAAGTAGCAGAGTTAATCCTATTTTTATCCCTGTGGATATGAAAACTGGCAGTATAACCAGAAACACTTCCACTAGTAAAATATGCAATTATTTCCTAACTATTACCAACCATGTTGGACCTAAGTGCTTTTAAATTCTAAACTTTCATCTCTAAAAATCGTTATATTATTTTCTTAGTGAGGCTTTCCCAGGAGCAGTCTCCAAAACAATGATTTTACTCCTCAAATGATGATTTTGAGAAATAGTTTATTTAGAAGTTGAAGGATGAACCAAGTAGACACATTGTGCATTATCATGCCACAAACACGGAGGGTTTTGAAGGTTAACACTAATGGGAAATGTCTGCCACACAGTTACGCCACAAACAAGGGAGAGAGCAGGAACAAAAGCAACAGTTTCTGTGAAATATCGTCAGAAAGCTGAATTTGAACAGTCATTCCTTAGCATTTCAACATGCTGTATAGTTGAAAGAGGTAGCTCCAGGAGCAGACAAACTGCTCGAAACAAAGAAATGAACTGGTAATTACACATGAAGCCAATGTGCATTGTATCTCTGAGGACAAGGGAAGATGTGCAGACACGTAGATAATTCCTGCCAAATCTATGATGGACTTTGAAAAGCTGACTTCATAATGGTGTTGTGACAGTTCCCGGTTTTGCCAAATGCTTTCAAAACACTTTAGGAGATCTTGAGATGTAGTGTGAAGAACTATATTTTTCAATGCTGAGGGTTCCACTAGTGTCCTACCATGTGCTAGCCTGGGACCATCAGGAAGATTAGAAAGATGCAGATCATCCATCTACCCAAGGGAAGAATAGGGCAGCATTAAGAGAGAAGATCATTTCTCTCTGGAATATAATATCAAGTGCTTCAAAACTATTTGCTGAATAGATGGGCAAGTTCATGCATGTGAGTACCATGGAGCCTTCATCAAAGATATGAAAATTGGCAAGATGCTGGCGGTGAGGTAGAGGGAAACTGAAGTCTCCCATTATGAACTAACTGTTCGTGAGAGGCGATTCCCTTGCTGTCAGCTTGACTGGAGTTAGGGATACTGTGCCTGAAGAAAGCACACTAGTGGGTGTGTCACTCTCGGATGTGCCCATTGATCAGGGAGACGAGGCCTTGGGGACTCTCTGGTCCCTAGCTCCTTCCTTCCTGGAGTTTCTTTCCTGTGCTCTATTTCCCGGTCACCATGAAACGAACATCGCTGCTGCACCGGGTCCTTCTGCATCCATGTCACTGCCACACAGCCAACCGACCCGAGGCAGAAATTGAGCCAAACAAATCTCTCCTCTTTTAAATTGTGCATGTCACGTACTTCCTGCTAGCAGTGGGAAATCTGGCGGATGTCACATCTCCAAAAAATCTTCCACAGCATACACAACAATATGTAGCAAAGTATTAATTTCATACACTACCGCTATTATAATCACTTTATAACAATGCTTTCATCATAAAAAATAATTTCTCTCTTGAAAAACTCTAAAATGCAATTTTACTATGCTTCCATAGAGTCCAAGTGATTTTTCTTGTTTGTAAACATTTTAGCAGGAAAAGAAGGTTGCCTTTTAAAACATGAAAGGATTGTATTTACTCGCAATGAAGTCTAAAGAATAAAACAGAATTCTGGATTTCTCTATGATTCAGCAGAGACTCCCTCCCATTGATGTATCCCATATGCACATTAATGATCCTGAGTCCCCTCTCCTGGGACCCCCATTAGCATCTCCCTGTGCCATCTGGAAGCCTGACTTGCCTTTACCACATGCTGCTCTATCAGCATGTCCCAGAATAATTGTAGTTAGAGTACTAGACGCATTTTGACTAAGCAGTTCAGCTGCATGGGTTACAAAGAACACTAACAGGTGTTTTTCATGCTAACCTGCACTTCTACTGACACAGACTTCTCCAAAATGTAGGATACCACTGAGAAAGGTGGGAAGTAACCTACACAGATGGGCTCTATGTTTTCCACTGAAAGTAACAGGTGCTTCTATTTTATGATGTCGCTATCCCAGACAGAGTGAAAAGACACAATGAACCGTGTAGGTACAGATATAAAAGAGATATAAAATGGGTTTAAGTGATACACAGAAAAAATAGGCCCCCAAAGGATCACTGGAAGAATACTGAATCAAATACTACTTATGGATATTTCAATAAATACATAGAAAATTGCAGTGAAGAGATAGAAGACTGGCAAAAAGCACAAAATCTAAAATGCATTTTTTTTAATGGCCTGTGGTCTTCCTGTCACAAGCATGACTCATGTAATAATAATTGATTCAACTGAGAACCGTTCTGGTAATAACCTCACTGAGAGATGTCCTAAGGCCCAAAGAAAATTGACAATATCAAGCACAGACATGTTTTGCCTTCAGGGAAAAAAAAAGTAAGAGTTTATATTGTCATCTGTTTCCAGTAATCATTTGAGAGCTTTGTTCAGTGGAAGGTGCTTCTTTTCTTACCTGAATGTTTTCCCATTCACGTGTGTAGCAATTTATGATTGAACCTCATGCATGTTCTATTTTCTAGGATATAAACATATCACACTGCACCTTGGAGCTAATACATATAAGTAGTTTCTGAGAAAAGAATGCAAAGATAATAGTTATTTTATATCTAGTAATTTTAGCTATGACTAATGCTCTAGTGCAGGCACAGAATAAATGAAAAGCTTCAGCACAAAGGCCTTTTCCAGTCTGTCTGTAAATGTCTACACACACCCACACCTACACACACGCACACAAAGGCAGCTAATCAAGAACCTACAGGCTGATTTGTGTTCGACAAGGAAAAAACACCAGGAACTTTTAGACAAATATTATGGTCAAAATTTTCTGAGAAGGAAAAGTTATTGGTGCTTTTCTTTTGCCTCTTCACAGAAAATAAGCATCACTGCATTACAGGCTCAAGAGTCTGTGTGTGGTGGGGATGGAAGAGACAGGCAAACAGCTTATAATGCAGCCTTGTAAAGCAGGTCATGGACTCCCTATGTCTCCTTATGAATAATAAAGAAAAGCAAATGTGGGATTTTGACTCTGAATGAGGGACTTGGAAATGAGTGGTGATATTTTCATCATTCCATAGAAGGAGGATGTGCTATTGGCATCTGGTGGCTGTGGAGCACTCTAAAACGCATAGGAGCTTGAATTTAAAAGCTGCCATAAAAGATATAGAATGAACAGACAGGAAGCTACTGTGCAAGTGTAAGAAAGAAGCATACATTTCAAACTGGGGTTGTAACACCATTAGAAGATTTTAAGGTATTAGGAAAACAGATTGATTGAAGAGGTGACATGAGATGCTGCTGCTGTTTATGAATTCATTCATCCATGTCAGTCATGTTTTCATTGTGATGCAGTAACATTATCCATAGCTTGCTGAGATACTGCCGGATATCCTAACTACTCAGTCTGATGCATACCTACCTCCATGACTTTCCACAGTGGTCACTACACCTTCAGAGTGGGTGGTATGGCAATGGTGAGATTCCAGTGTAGGCTCTAATTCATCTTTTAGTCCTTTAGTTTATCTCCACTGCTTCTGTTTTAGTTTTTCTTCCTCATTTCGCTCATCTGTTGTATCTGACAGCCAATGTTAGTACCTGAGGACCCAGAACTAAATGTAGACTCTTGACTTTACATAAAATATGTAGCCATATCCCAAAGTTGTGGAAAATCCCTTACAAAATTATTCCATTCCATACCACTCCTGAGCAGATGCACATTTCTTACCCAATCATCAATAATTTGTGGCAGACCCTGCAGTTAAATTAAATGTAACAGGTCAATGCTCTTACACAGTTATGCTGTATTAGAACTAATGGTTACACATGTATAATCAAATCTTGCTTGATATTGTTGGGAGATCTGAATTTAAATTTTAAAAGATTGGACAAAAGTTAGGGTTTAGAGACAACCAAGAAGGTTTTTGTTAGGATGCAAAAATAGTAAATCACTCTAATAGTGGTAAACTGGAAATAGATATATTATCACAAGGCTGAAACTTAGCATTGAATATGAGCAACACCAAGTCTCAGATAATATCAAGGTCATTTTCCTCTGCTCTGTTCCTACCCTGCAAATAAAAGAAATACATCTCTTGGAGGAAAGTGCTACACAGATTTTCTCAAATGATCCTTGTTTTAAAGTTGTATGTGTTCTTGTCAACTTTTATTGGTGGAAATTTTGATTCATGTATTTTATTCATTTTCCTTAAAATGACCTGGTCAGTACTGAGTCTCACTTTTTACACAGAAATGTAGAATAGACATTGTGCTTGACTATATGGGTTAGTGTTGGAATTCCACTGTATAGATCAATTTCTAGAGAAGTAAATTTTTGAAGGTACTTCCAACTTTAATAGGTCATTTATGTCTATGCACTCATAATAGTTTTCAAATATGCACTCATAATAGTTTTCAAACTGTATTTTATATATTTATAGTGAATATATAGTGCATATTTTATAAAATAACTATATTAGGAAGAATATTTCATTGCTTTTTCACAATTACACCTTTTGTAAATGGAGGGTTGCTGCTGTCTGAATATAAAAGCTAAATTTGGCAAGTCTTATTGCAACAGGACAACAAAAATTGGAATTATCTGAAGATGGTGAATAAGAAATAGATTTCTCCTTATTCACAGGATGGACTACATAATGAGCTCAAGGCCAGCTTGAACTACATAGTGAGACCCTGTCTCAAAAACTAAAGAAGAAATAGATTTCTCCTTATAGGCCAATGGTGTAAAGGGTTCCTCACATATGTGTGGTAGGGGGAGGAAAATGATACCCAAACATGGAACTGGGAACATTTTCTTAGGAGCATAAGGATTGTGGAGACATAATGTAGAGGAATTACAAAGTTTATCTAGTGAAGTATAGTTTCTATTTCTAGAGAGCAATGTTTTACTTCAGTCTTCCCTGTTCTGATTCTATCTAGTCTAAAAAACTCATGCCCGATCAGTACAGTCACAATGAATATCAGTTACAAGACGTAGCAACAAACATGTTTTGAAAGACAAGGCTTGTGCTTTTCTCTTAGTTAATTTACATCTGCATGGTGCTGGGATCAGTGGGTCACTTTAATGAGGACAGTATCAAAGTGCGTCTGTCCCTTACTGAATTCCACGCTTAGAAAGAAATAAGAAAAGATTTGTTAGAAAGTTCATATTTATCCTGTTAAGAAATTATCCACAGTGTGACAGTATTAGGAAGACTTATATCTTTATTGTCTTTTTATATTTTAATTTTATTTGTACATATTTGTAGTGTAATGCCTTCATCGAGGGCATATGGAGCATGTATGTAGCACATCTTCTTTTTTAAATCTTTCCTCCTATCCCTCCGCCCTCACGAACTCCTAGAAAATATTACCAAAAAAGGTGAGAAAGACCATGAGAATCACCAAGATTGAACCAAGAAGATATAAAAACCCTGGACAATCCAATTACTGGCAATGAAACTGAAGAAGTAAGAAAGTAAAAACAGAATAAAACAAAGCAAAACCTATCAGCTAAAAGTGGTCTGGTCACAATGGGTTCACTACTGAATTCTACCGGAATTTTAGTAAGATTTAAAGCCAACGCGCCTCCCATTCCTTAATGCAGTGGAAAAGGAAGCGGTGCTACTAAAGCTATTCCTGGAGGCTAACACTACCCTGATTCCCAAATTTCCTTCATAAACCTACTTACAATTTTGAAAAAGATGCTAAGAAACAGAATTAAACAAATAATCAAAAATATCTTGTATCAAGACCAAGTAGGATTCACAGGATGCAGGGGTGATTCAACATATGCAAATCCATGTAAATTAAATAACACACTACTGAGCAATCAATGGGTCAGAGATGAAGTTAGTGAAGCAATTAAACAAATCAGATCCAAAGCTCATACAAGTAAGAGAATTATAAAAATAAAAGCAGAAATTAATGCAACAGAGACTAAGAAAACAACACAAAGAATCAATGAATTTAATAGCTCTAAGACTAAAAATTACATGATTATCTCAATAAATACAAAAAAACGCTGACAAAAATCTAACGTCCATTCATGACAAAACATTTCTGAAGAAAGAATTTAAAAAAAAGACCTTATCTCAATCTGATAATAACCATTTCTCACAAACCAATGACCAATATTATATTAACTGATGGGTAGCTGAAAGCTTTCCTTCTGAAATAGGAACAAAGTAGATTTCTTTAGTACCTCTTCTGTTCAGTACAGTTCTTGAAACATTATGGGGCCGAGAATATAGCTCTGCAGCATAAGCACCTTCCTGGCAAGCATAAAGTCAAGAGTTCAATTCCCAGTACAAAAAAAAAAAAAAAGAAAAAAGAAAAAAATTAGCCAGAGCAATCAGGCAAGAGAAAAAAATAAAAGTGATATATACATATGAAATGTCAAATTATCATTATTATTTTCAGAGGACATAATTCTTATCATAGAAGACACAAAAATTCCACCACCTGTCCTAGAATTATATTTTTATTCTCTGAAAAATCATGTGAAAGCTTTTGCTCTTTGATACTATGAGTTTCATGGTACTGATCTAAAGCTAAATTATTTCTAAGATGGTACATGTGAAAATGTAGGTTCTGACCTTGCTAATTCAAATTCATAAAGTTCAATAAGTATGAAGATGGACAAAACCTTCAATGTAGAGATATCACAGGTATTTGGATGTTGCTTTTATGTCCAGAATGTCTTATCTTTTTGTAATTCATTCTTGGGAAAGAAATCTGATTTTATTTTATCATCCTGTACATGCTGATAAAGAACAAAGCTAAAATATATGTACAATTGTGGTGACATTTTGCTCACAAATTTTTCTTACAGAATGCTAAGTCAGTCAGGCTGGGTTCAACTCAAGATCTTCAGCTGTCTTACTAGTTGGGACTACAGGTGACATCCTCACACTGGTTTTGGTAGCCCTTTCCATCACATATTTCTCATTTATTTGCTCTCAGTCTAAACACATCATCTTACTTAAATCCTCTTATTTTACCTGTATTTTGTTGAGTTTATTCGTGCTTACTTTAGATTTCACATATTTAAATTATGCAGTTGTACCTGGTTCATGAACTCAATTCCATGATGCTGGTCACAGAATCGTGCAAGGAATTAAGTTTATCAACCAAGGTACCATTGTACTTTCAGGTTGTACTATAGGTGAATTGAAATGTCAGAAGGAAAAGAATTACATATTTCTCAAACTATTTTTATCCTCACAGATTTTAAATAATTAGTGCAGACTCTTCTTAGATATTGTGATGCAAATTATATATTTTCAATGAGAATTGCCCCAGGTTTGTATTTTAAAAATGAATGCCTTAGGTGAGGTCTTAACCCCAATTACTTGAATTAGGTGTTTCATAGAATTCATTGTACTCAATGAATATTTATTGAGTTTATTCTGTGTTCATCACACTTCTATGAATGATAAAAGATGATAAACAAAGTGTAGTGAAAGTTTTTGGTTCCTGAATGTTATACAAAACACAGTCAGATTGTAGGAGTGACTAGGCTTTATTTTGTCTTTCAGATTGTTAAAGCTACAAATTTATAAATTATTTTAAATATCTGACTTGAAGGTCGGGCATGGTGGTGCATGCCTGTGATCCCAACACTCGGGAGAATTGTTAGGAGTTCAAGACCAGCCTGGGCTACAAAGTGAGTTCAAGGCCAGCCTGAACTGCATAGCAAGACCCTGTCTCAAAAAGTCAAAACAATGAGTAAATCAATAAACAAATCTCTGCTTTGAGGGCATTACACTTTTCATGTTTCTGTCATCTCTCTTTTTAAAACTAATAGTTTTTTTATAAGTATATCCTATTCCTCATCCTTAAAAATGATTTCATCTTTGTCAAGATTTGTCAGTAATCCAAACTTTCCCGCCATTCTCCTTGAGTGCTACGTCCAACTACCAAGACACTGTTTCAGATCGCCAGTGTCCCGCACAGTGCTCTTCAAGCAGAGAGTTGAAAAATTTATTTTAGGAAACATGTGTTCTTAAACATCAATTCATAACTTTGTAAACAATTAACCCCAGTGGGCTAAACCTTTTTGTAAGGAACTCTTACTGTTTTTGCTGTTAACTGAATACAGGCAGGAATGTGTAATATACAAGCAGGGGAGATTACTCTTATGAGGAAGAACCATTGTTCAACAGTTTCATATATAAAAAAGTTTTAAAACCACTAAATTCAAATAGCTATTGTAAATAAAAGAACAATTAAATGAAAAAGATACCAATTCCTTTCTAACTGCAAAGCTACACAAACCAATTTTCTCCATAGTGCTAGTGGGAGATTTAGCAAGGAGTATTGCCATTCTGTCCACCAAAAGGCATTAATTATAAACATTTACTTTCTGATATACAATTTACTGATCTAATAAGGGCACTGAGCTCCCATTAGTGCTAAAAGGAATTGTTAGTTCCCAGAACCCTCAGTTAACCTAGGCAAATGTGTTAGATAGAAAATGCTAAGAATCACATAAAAAGCAGTCAAAATTTAATCAAGGTTTTAAGATGGCCACACTAGGCAATTGTGTCTCTAATAGAGTAAATAAATATATTGGCTACACAGCATATTGGAAAAGGTTTATATCGTTCCCATTTTTATCTTTGTTTGGAACAAATGTGATATTATGCCATTAACTATGACATCAATTTCTTTTACTGCTTATTATGCCTGTTAATAATTATTGATGTATTAATATTTCAGTACCATTGCAGTATAGTCAGTGCACAGATAAAGTGTTTAAATAATGCTGATTATATCTCATCTTTTTATTTAAATTAGGGTCTGTATTAGTCACTTTTGCCATGGCCAGAGTAAAATGCTTGACACTCACACTTAAAGAAGGAGTTGTTTATTTTTGCTCTCTGTTTCAGAGGTTTCAGTTCATGGTAAGCTGGTTCCATTGCTGGGGGTATGAGGTAGCAGAAGGTGGTCAAAAAATAAATGCTGACATCATGACACCAAGAAGCAGAAAGCCGGAATGAGTGCCAGAGAAGGGCCAGGGGCCAGACATAGTCTCCAAGGTCATACCCCCCACATGACCCAGTAATTTAGGTTAAGCCCTACCTTTTACCAGTTCTTTCAGCTACAAAATTTTCACCCCATTAAAACATTGAGTTTAATGCTACTACAACCCAAGCACATCTCACAGTGGCTCTTGACCGAGTCAAGTTGATAATCAAGATTAACTTGTACTGAACCAACATTATTTTTACCTGGTTCACTTATTTCAACATATATTTGTCTACATATTTACTGAAATAGGATATAACCAGCCTTGTTCCTCTGATATGTATTTGCATTTGTCACCATTTGTATAAGTGAAATATTTAATCTCAAAAATAAGTACTGTGCACCATGACCTTTAGCAAATCATTAAGAATGATTTATAGGATTGGATACATTAGGGCCCTACTGAAAAATATTGTATATCTGGAACATATTTCTACCAACAAATAAGAAATGAAAATTATTTCAATATTTTTGTATTTCTTATGAAATTTGCATGAATAAATGAAGAAATAAAATATATATCAATCAGAGGACTATATTTAACAGTATCTAGACAGCAGGTTCCTCTGTACTTTAGAAATACTTAGTAATTGCAAATGTTTTTAGAAACATTCTTACTGCCTTCCGCCAGGGGGCAGTAGTATGGGACATTGCTGCCATTTCAGTAGATGTGCAAAATAAAGCATTTTCCTGATAATAGTGACATATTGTTATACATTTCCTTAATATTCTTACTCGTGGTGAAAAGCAGTGGCAGACACTGCCACTCGTATCTAGCATCACAATGATACTTTTTGTATTCTTCAATACCAGATACATGAAAATTAATTTGTTAAAAAGTGGATTGGTCCGTTAAAATATTACCTTTCTTTATTATTTCCTCTTCAGTTCAGTCTTTTATTATTCTGTGTGATAATAAGAGGCAACAGATATGGTATTTTGCTCTCTTTAATTATAATAGTGGGTTTGATTGTTCTAGGTGTGAGCTAAAACAGGCAATATTCATGGAACACAACTTCATAGACCCAACAAATTCATTTTTACTTGAAAGAATGTTTAAATGATAATTAATGGTTATTCTACATGGATATTTGTTAAAGATTTCTCAAAAGAATCAAAGTGAGACAGCCATATGCAGAAAAAAACTGGCTAATATTTTGACTGGAAATAATATTTGAGCTTTCATTTAAAAGTTTGAACTTTGGAAAAGTTCAGTTTGCTGCCATGGATTTTACAAACAGCAAATTCTTTGAAACTTTTATGGTGAAATGGAAAGATATGCTAGTGAATCTTGTTTCTTAATGCTCTATAATGAAGTATGTCCCAAACTGAAGAATCTGCATAATACGGTGAAACAATATTTCCAATTGTGAATGTTTAATATTACAATGGTATTGATATTACAGAGTGATAATCAGATGTACATGTTGCTTATTTTTCAAATTATAACAAATGTATTATGTATCAAACCTTGAGGGAATATCAAGCAATATATGCAATTATCTAAAAAATGCTATTAACATATTTTCTTTATCCAATTACATATAGCTATGGGTCACATTTTCTTCATGGACTTTAACTAAAACCAATATGACAATAGAATACATAAGCAGATAAAATATTTTTATGCCAGAGATTAAAATTTTGCATGTCACGAAACAATTTTCTTCTACACACTAATTTTTAATGGATAATAAAAGCTATTGTCATAAGATTGGATTGTATTAATGAATAACATTTTTATGGATGTAACTATGTCAATGTTTTAAAATGGTACAAAAGTTGAAGAATGTCATGGCGACACAAGAAGATGTTTCCATCATTCCCAGGTGGAACTGGAATCTATTTTCTTTTTGAAGTGATCAATGTAAATATCTCATGCTTCTGAAAATACTTTAATCTCCCTAACATTAATCTAGAAAAGCTGAGATAAACATATTAGACATAAGAATATTTTCTTTCCCTATTTCATAACTTTTTCATGTATTATGTTGTTAATCACACCTTGATGCAAAGATTTCTATGACATTGTTGTTTGACATAAATGCAGTACCTGAAAAGTTCATCCGGACACCTCATTCATTCATTTCTTTCTCTACTAAATAAGTATGGTTGATACATTCCAAGCAATGTTATCAATACTGGTAACACAGCATTAAACACAATGAATAGGATCCATAGTTTCATGCAATTGACTTATTGAAAAGCAGAAAATATTACACAAAATAGTATTCTGAGTTTAACACGGGGGCATTCAGAATTACTAATACTAAGAAAGATCACACTGAAAATATAACCTGGCTTACATACATAGATATACACACACATGTGCACACACATCACTAATTAATATAAGTAGATTCAGATACACAAAAACAAGGTACTATTTTTAGAGTATGGTTCATGCCATAACTTCCCAATAGTTTAGTGAGAATATTATCATCATCTGTTGACTATGTAATTGACACATTTAAGACTCAAAAAATGATGAACATTTGAAGGGACATTGTATCACGAATTAAGCACACATATACAAATTACTTTGTAAGACTGCTAGGATAAAATGCAAGGTGACACTAAACCCATGATGTATTTTGATCATGTGAAAAACCTATTGAATATATTCATCTTTACAGTGTGAGATAATGTTATTTCTCACACTCAATGTATGAAAACAGTCACCTCATTTTTTCATTCTTTTATACGTTAACATGGCAAAGGTGGTTTTTTCTTTCTTGCTGAATGTGTTTGATAAAATATATTTTTAAAGGTATTTTTCAGATAATAAAACCCTATTGGTTATTTTTTACATGATATCATATCTCTTCAGCATAATTTGAAGAATAAGCACGTGGATAACATGTTTGAGGAAAACAGTGAAAATATTTATATTGACCCAACATGACGAGGTGAATACAATGAAATGTATCTAAGTGTGATTTTCCTTTATTTAATTCCCTTTATTTATTTTCCATTTGTACCCTTGCTGCTGTAGGCCAAAGTCGAACAGCCAGCAGTGCGAAGCCACCTTTCTAGGCCACTTGCTGTCTAACATTGTGGGGAGAAAGCTTTCTGGCTCAAAACTGGGTAAGCAGTGGAATACAGAAGTGCTTATTTTGTTAAAATAGTTTTGAAACGAATAAATAAACTGATATATACAATGCATTTATATACTGGTACTTGTTGATCAATACTTGAAAATATGGTAGCTGCTAGTATTTCCAAGAAGTAAAGGAAAAGTTCTTTTTTTTCACACTGTATCTTAGAATCTAGTTTGCTTCTTCGCAAAAAGTTTTCAGGTGATGTTTTCCATTTGGAAGACAGTGCTTTTATAAAACATGATTTCCATGAATAGACAACCAAAGAAAACAAAAAGAAACACAATTATTCAAAACCAGAGGCATGCAAACTACATTCCTAAGTTGTTTTTAGATAAACTTCCGGCATAGTGTCCAAGTGAGCACTTTACCATTTCCACTTCTACACTGCATTTGGTACTGATTTAATCTCCTCCGCCTTTTCCAGATTCACAGCTGACTCGGAGTTCAGAGGTTTGAAGCTCCAGTGCCTTCATACACGGGCCTCGCCTGAGAGGTCCACTATCCCCACCTGTTCCGTCTGCGAGGCAGGATTCTGTGTAAACTTAACCTTCACCCGACAGCGATTTAGGTCTTCTTTCTATTCCTGAACATGTTCTGTGAAAATTATATATCTTGTATGGGAGACCCCATACTTCGTTCTTCTCTCCAAAGATGCATTTGTAAACGCTGGGAACATAGCAACAGAAGCACCATATTTATATGTACCTCAAGTGCAAATAAAAGTATCCCAACCTACAGTTATTTGCATTGGGGATATATTCTATACTACCAGGGTGGGTAGATAGAAAAAAAGCAAGAGAGAGAGAGACGAGACTGAGACAGAGATTCCAAAGGGGACCAAAGTCATCCTTTAATAAGGGACACCCTCCGCTCCTTTGGGCAGAGCCCCTCTGCCCCAATCATCCGGGAGAAGTCTCATCTCGTAACAGTCAAACTGAAAATCAAATTTCACCATGAAGACAGAAGAGAATATGCAAATCACACCAATAATCTACAGGCCCTTAAAGACGGCTTGTGTCTGCTTTAACAGAACCATGCTTTGGTAAGCTTACTAGTAAAACCAGCAGCATTTTATTAGTTTTTTTTTTTTTAAAAGAACTGAAGATGTTTCTGATCATTTCAAAATTATTATGCATATAGTGTACTATGTTTCAAGAGCAACATGAAAGGTGACTATTGTAACATTTAAAAGAATAATTTGTCAGAATTTACATTTTGAAATTTTCACTGCATAGATAACTACTATTTTTAATAAAATTATTTGACAAAGTATTACAGGATATATCTTAAAAATCATTCTTTATGCCATATACAGTAAATAAAATATGTTAAAGTCATGTATATTTTTCTAACAGTATTTATGTTGTGTAATGTGTATGCTTTCTGGTTTTTATAAAATTAATAATGTATTTATTCTTTTTTCCATATTATCAGATGTCCTTTGAGAAAATTGCCTTTTCCATATTCAAACCTGACTCAGAATGTTCACATGTGTGCATTTCACATGTTGCTCACTAGTTTTTCTATTATGGGATATTTAAATTCTTTTTTTTTTTTTTTGGTCCTGGGAATAGAACTCAGGCCCTTGAGACTGCCATGCAGGCACTTTTGCCTCTGAGCTATATTCCCGGCCTTAAATTATTCTTTATATTATATTATTATAAGTGATAGATTATGCACATTCATATGTAACATTTTTATGTCTCTGTATTTTATATTTGATATTAATAAAATATTTTGAAAATAGAAGTGAAGGTCAAAATTCTAGACATTTTAACAATATGATTAAATGGTGATATATTATATTTACAAGTGAGATTGATTCATTTAGACCTGTAAAAATAATAGTCAGTGTAGACTCTGCAAATTATTGAAATAATCCTTTAAATCACTTGTAATCTAGCTATCTAATTTTCAAATATTTTAATATATAAAATAATTTTGATATATATTCATGTACTCATGTGTGTGGATATTATATATATATATATATATATATATATAGAGAGAGAGAGAGAGAGAGAGAGAGAGAGAGGGAGATAGAAAGAGAGGCAGAAATATAAAGATGGGTACAACACATAGAATTTTCATAAATATATGCCTTTATATTTTTATACATGCATGTCTATCTGAATCTATATGTCTAGTCTATTTGTTATTTTCTGCAGTTATGGTCTGTAAAGGTACAGCAAATAACAAGTATGTGAATTCTGAGCCAAGTTTACCAAGGACAGTCACCTTCTTGCCAGCCTCTAAGTAAAATTTCATCAGCTGATCAAGGCATCTCTTTTATTTGTGCTTAGGTTTAAAAACAACTAGCTTTAGTGTAGATGCCTGATTCATAATCAGTTACCTCACAGATAACACAAATACATGCACAAGAATCTAATGACTTCAATGATCCTAAACATTATATGTCATAAACATCATCTAATAATAGGAAGAATAAATATGAAAATAGGGAAAGAATTCAGAGGGAGGCTGGTGGGAAGCGGGAGAGGGTAATAAAAGACACAAGGTCTGCTATGTATGGCACCTGCTCTATAAGGTGAACGTAAACACCCTGTACTGGAAACATGAACCAATAAAACTCACAGTTCAGAGTGCAACTTATTAAAAATTAAATAAAGTAACTGTGTTACTTACATTTCTCTCTTTGCTGAGAGAAAATACCCAATGCTCAGGATTAGGGAAGGAAAGGTTTATTTAGCGCACAGTTGCTGGAAGTTTCAGTCCATCACCAACTACCTCCAATGCAGGCCTGCATGGCAGAAGGGCAAGACTTCAAGGTGGCAGAGCACAGCAAAAGCATCAAGAGAAAAGGGAATGGGCTCTTTTCCTCCCTATGATTTTGAGCATACTACCATCGCCTGTGTGAAACATTCACACCATCTCCCTACCTTCGTCTTGCACAGGATGAGGGTGTTTACAAAGTGAGCACCCTGGATCCCTGCTGAGTTGTTTAGTGAAACTTCTAAACTACTCAAATAGACACAACATATGAACCATTTCAGTAACTAGAAAAATAAAGAAAATCATGTGATCTACATATTTTCCCACAAAGCTTCTTGCAAGTTTTTCATGTATAGGAATATTACACAGACATCAACACCATATTTGAGATCTGTACTTAAAATAGGAAAATCAGTAGTAAGAAACAAAAATGTGGAAAACGTTGTCCTAAAGCTCCAAAAAATACACATTTCTTAGCAGTATGAAAGCAGCATTATTGTCTTACTCAAGTTCACCTGGAAGCTTTCATTCTGCATCAACTCAAACTTCACGTTACTGTCCACGTGTCTGTGAATGACCATATAGTGCAGTGAGTATGGCTCTTGGTGTTCTAACAAATGTATCATGCAGCTAGCACTGTGGACTACTATGACATGAGAGAAAAATTTCTTCTTTTAGAGAAGAAATTTAACTCTCATATATGGGTGTTTTCTATGCAGATGTTAGTTTATCATGAGATATCTTAATTGTTTTCAATATTATATTATTTTTATATATAGGATATACTCATATACAAAACTTATGTCTCTATATTTTGTACTAATAAAATATTTTTGAAGTAGAACCTTAGGGGGCAGAAAGTGGAGGAAAGATAGGCAACATGTTTCTTTAAATATGGCCCATCTAGCTTTATATCAAAATAATATATAAAAAGAATATAATCCTATTTATAACAGAAAAATAGCTACACTTGCTCCCAGAAGCTGAGGCTGAAGTATATCCTGATTTTTTCCATTAAGTCATCTCTCTGATTATGTCAGAGTGAGATGCATCAAAGTTATTTCCTTTTGATGTTTTCCACTCCTTTCATTATAGCACTAAGTCTGTCCTCATTCACAATAAGCAGTATCGCGCCATCCACTCTTCAAGTCAAGTTGATTTGCTCCTGTGGCCAAACTCAGTAAAATGCCTGCATCTTCCGTGTTCCAACTGGATCACAAGCGATGGCAAACCTCCCCATGTCTCTGAGCACAATGCTGTACGTTATCATGATAGATTGCTTTCTCCTACTAGCACTGATCATCCAGAAAGAGCATGGATGAAAAGAGGAAAAAGAGTTTTAAACCCAGCGTCCACTATGGTATAAAATAGCAGTAATAAACAGCAGACTGCTCTTTTCATGAAGTAGACACGATTACTCATATGGCAATTAAGAACACTAAGAGAAGTAAATAAAACAATTTATTTCTTTACCTGTGTTTTTCTGTCTTTTGACATTTTGAGATATAAGTATGTGTCTTAGGCTAATTCCCTCTTACACTGGCAATAACGAGGACTACTATTGGGAGATTTAGCTCCAGTAAATTATGTTCCACTTCTATGGTTGTATATTTAAAGCTTCTTTCCAACATGTGAAAACCAGAACTGGTTTGCTCTCCATTCACCTTAGTTTGTGTGTGTTTACTTACCCCAAATTGGAATTCCCTCAACAGACAAAATAACTATTTTCCAGAAGCCACAAAATTTTGTCTCCTCGCTTTCCTTCTTTGTTTGGGCTCCTCTTGGTCTCAAAATTGATCAGATTCTCTTATTCCTGGTTTTATAAAACCGCTATGAACCAGAACATTGGGAACAGTGTTTTCCAGTAACTACACCACAAATTCAGTAGTGTTAATTAAAGTCAATTGATATTTTGAGCTTAATCATAGAAATGTTTCAAGTATTTAAAATATTTCTTCTGTCATGCAATGTCATTTACTACTTAATCATTTCAGTATACAGTATTTCCATGTATTAGTTCATTTTCTGTTGGATTCCTCTATGATTAAACTGAGAATGATACCGATTAACATTTACTTGTTCATTATCATGGCTGGAAGATGATTATGAATATAAATTGCATAAATTTCTTGTATAAACTTACAATTTAGACAATTGTTGTGTAAATTTCTCTACATTGCTGTACAAACACATTGTGTAGTCTTTTTCCTGTTATGTTCTTCAAGAATGTTTTATATATTTATTTATGGAATTTATATAGCAAGATTCACTGACATAGGGACGGTGTGTTTTCTAGAACAGACATTCTAAATGTTCAAGGAAATTAATAGTGCCTCTGCGGCACCTTGGTCTTATACACAGCCTTCTAATGTTAGTATTTCTTTCTTGAAATACACTTTACAGAGTGTATTAACATCACCTGACACATATAGAACCATGAAGAGAGGATTCAAGGAACCAAATCAAAGGTGTCACCCTGAGTACTGCTCTTGATATGGACTACAAGATCACCTTGTTTCTGAACTGAGTTTTGTGTTTTCTGCTAATATCAATAAAAATGGGAAATGACATGGTTGTCTTTGAAATATGATGAAAACTCTCACCTTTTGCAACGACACAGAAAGGGATATGTACATAGTGGGCCTTTCAAAACAGTGATCTGCTGCATTTGTAGACTATTTATAGAATAGTTATACTTCATGTTTTCAACAGCACTATAGTTTAACACTGCTGGTTATCAACCACTGTATAGAGATGTAGCTGTCTTCACTGAACTTTAATTTCTTTTTTTGTGGAAGTTATGCAATTCCTATCACCTGAGTTTTTTATGTGAATTAAACAGAAGAACTGAAGTGCTAGAGAATGCTTGACAGTGTTGGTTGTCAGCATGTCGCTAAAATATCATTACTGTTGTACGAGTCCTTCTGTGTCACAGCGATCATACAGTGACTTACCAAAGTGTTTGTCTTGCCGGCCGTGGTGGCACACGCCTGTAATCCCAGCACTCAGGAAGCTGAAACAGGAATACTGTTGCAAGATTAAGGCCAGCCTGGCCTACAAAGTGAGCTCAAGGCCAGCCTGAACTGCATCGTGAGATCCTGTCTCACAAAGATACATAAATAAATGTAATGATTAAAAGAATGAAGCGGTTGTCTTTGATGGAACTTCATAGCATGTTCATTTCCTCAAATTGTTATTTATACTATTAATGCTTTTGCCATTACTTAATAAAATGCTTTTGTGTGAATTTCTTATACTTTCATCGAGATCATTAGTCCTTACAGCAGAGTCAAATCACTATCAGAATTGGCATCGTATTTTTGTACAATAATGGCTAGCAAGGTTGAGTCCATATTCCTCACCTGTGATAAGTTTACTCTAAAATTCCAAGGTATCTAAAACCCGAAGATGGATGTGGTGGCACACGCCTGTAATGCTAGCATGCAGGAGGCTGAGGCAGAAAGATCACTGTGAGTTTAAGACCATCCTAGGTTACGAAATGAGCTGATGGCCAGCCTGAACTGCATCTCGGGTCTCTGTCTTAACAAGACAAAAACAAACAAACAAAAACACCTTGAATATGTGATATCAATGAATAAATATTTCTGATATGCATGTTTTAAGTTGTATCATAGTTCATTTTTAAATAATTTTTCTACCTGTATTCATCATTTCAGAAAAACATGCATATTCATTTCTGCAAATGCAGAAAAAGTTTAACTTATAACAGAAAAATATCATTGTCCTTTCAGCACATGTGATACAAAAGATGTCCAGAAATTTGGACACCTTTCCCATAACACATGATAGATTTTCACAAACACAGTACCGTAGAAAAGAATACTAGTAAAAATGAGAGAAATTCTTATGCTACAATATAGATACCATCAACAAAAATTACAACATGAAAGTGGTCTTCCTGGAAACGGTACAAATTTTTGTTTAATTACATTTTTTTTTTTTGGTGGTACTCGGGATCGAACTCAGGACCCTGCGCTTGCTAGGCAGGCGCTTATTCCACTGAGCTATATCCCCAGCCCCTACATTTTCTTTTATCTCTCTGAATCTTAGAATTTTATTTAAAAAACACTGAACATAGGATAGAAAACTACTAATGTGTCATTACTGTTCCAGTAATGTATATATTGCCACACTGGTTTAACAGGTCATGGAAATATAGTTTCAGCAAGTCTTAGACAGAAATATCTTCAATTAATCTTTCAACTATAAACATGTTAGTAAGAAATGACACAGACTTTAATTATTTCAGACTTTTCCTACCAATTACTTTAAACTTTTTCCTACAACTTTGAAAATAGGTTTATATTAAAATTAGTCATTTAGGGCTGGGGATATAGCTCAGTGGTGCAAGCCCCTGCCTGGCATGTGTGAGGTCATGAGTTCAATTCCCAGTACCAAAAAAAACCCCAAAAGAAATAAAATTAGTGTTTTGTTCTAGAGGACAAATCAAATAAATCTGAAGCATCTATCACTTTATTTAAACAAAGAGATAGTTGTGTCTACAATATAATTAGACTGTAATTGGAATATAGGATTTTTAAGTGAATAATTTTAAAACCATATAATTTTAAGTATAATACATATACTCAACTTAACATGGCATACTATGTAACAAATTGTTCAGTTACAATTAAATATTAACATAAGCATTATGCTACAGACTAAACCTATAAAATTATAGCAGAATATGTGATTTTATATTTATTTGTGTTACTTCAATATCATGTACATAATTACAATACTTGGAACAAATTAAGGCACACATTAAAACCATAACAAATGTATACTTAAGTATCACAGGATTACTAATTTTAATATATAAATATATACTCTAGAATACATATACATATATATTCTACCAAGAAGAGTGGCAGGGCTGGGGATATAGCTCAGTGGCATAATAACCTGCCTGGCAAGCGCAAGGCCCTGAGTTCGATCCCCAGTACTACTAAATAAATTAATAAATAAATAAAAAGAAGAGTGTGTACACATCAGGAAAAAAATAGTATGATATTGTTTCATTATGTGCCATTACCATCGCATGGGGGACCCTAGAAGGTGTTGTATATCACAGGAAACCCACAGCATTGCTGGCCCTTGCAGAAAAAATTCAACATGCATGTGCAGCAATCTCACGGTCCAAGGTTACACAAGCAACAGTTTAGAGTGCTGATAAATGTACGGATGTTAACGGCCACCACTTTGAGCACCTCTTATAATTGCAGAGGCCAAAGATAACTTGAATCAATCTCATGAATTATTCTCATGCCTCAATAAATTTAGTACTAAAATATTTATACAAGTTCTTCTCTTAAACTGTGTATACATTTTTGTGGATTCTGTATATGTACATACTATATATTATATATTATATTATATTATATAGTGTATATTTTATATTACTTGCCTTGGTGATAAGGCCTTTAAATATGCACTACAAATTAACTCATTATTCAGATGTGTCACTATAATACTTTGAATGTGCCATGATATCTGGTTTCTTCTATAACAAAGAAAATGTGCAGTTTCAGAGAAAATACATCACAATTAATTGGGAAATGTGCAACAGATGGTGGAACTTATAATCATTCTATCAGACTAATAGTGCACTGTCTGCAGTTTGGAATTTGCCATTCCCAAAAGAGGATGTTGGGCTGTAGCCATACTGACAGCTGGCGTGTTCCTCATGTAGTAAGTCTGATATACCTCATCTATTAAATCCTGTACGTTTTCCAAATAACAGATGACAAGTGCAATGGACCACCTGGGAAAAGGCAATTTAAACAGAAAGAGAAAGAGTTGATCTTTTCTTTTGATGATTGTAGAGTTGCCGACTATTTCTATATATTTTGGGTGACATTGTTAACAACTACCATATTTTTTGCTTTTTAAATACATACTTTTTAACACGGACAATCTATGTAAAGCTAGCTGATGCTTTATCTGTTGTGACAGTTAAAAATGTAAACATGCTTTGTAAATTGTCTGTTCAGAGGAGCTTTTACAGATGCCACATTAAAATATCAATTAGATGACAAATTTGTCCAGTATAAACAGAAAGTGTATCACACTGACAACTCAGTGGCATGTAACAATTTGTATGGATCTTAATAATAATCGAAGAAAGTAACATAGTAACATAGCTTTAAAGTGCCATCATATTAAGTAAATGCTTTATGAAGTTTCTTAGGTTTCAGTAAGAGAAGAAACAATAGATAATTAACACAAGGGAATAATAGACTATAACTGCATGAAAAGCAGATGCTCAAAAACCAGTTTTGACTTGGATGTATCCTGGGTACAGCACACCTCTCTAAGAACTCACCATGTCACTGTATAGGCCTCATGCTTCCCTGAAGGATTAAAAACATCACATCGCAGCAATAGATGGGCAGTCATGTTTGCAGCAGCATCCTAGCAAAAACATCTTTTAGAAATGAAAGCTAAAGAATATTTCATTCAAAACAATTTAAGAGCATTTAATATCTACAATATTCCCAAATGATGTATTTTAGTAGGAGGAAAAAATAAAAATCATACAAAAATCTGTACTTCAAGAAAGAGGAAAGAATTTCAGAATATTAAGTTTTAACAATTCAGTGGATGAGAAATAAACTTTTCACGGTGCGTGATGGCACACCCCTGTAATCTCACTGCTCTGTGAGGCTGAGGCAGGAGGATGGACCATTTGAACTCAGTCTGGGTGATTCAGTGGCTTAATCAAAGCATTCCTCAAAATAAAAAAAAAAGTAAAAATGCCTGGGTATGTAGCTCAGTGCTTGAGTTCAGTCCTCAATACCACCATAATAATAATGCAACATGGATGAATCTTGAAAACTGGCCAAGTAAATAAGGCAGGCAGACGTGAAAGTTCACTGACTACACTGTACCTTTTGTAGAAAGTGACCAGAGTAAGCAAACCCATAGCAAAAGGAGATAGGCCCATGTTTTCCTGGGTCTTGGAGAGAGGGAAATGTATGGATGCTGATAGCCACGGAGCTTGTTTCTGGTTGATGAAACCGTTCTAGATTTAGACGGTACTGAAGGTGCCCAACTTTGTGACTAAAATGTTTAAACATCCATGAATTGTATAATTTTGGTTAAACTTTATGTATATAAATTATCCCACAATAAAAATATAAATGGTGTAAACATAGTGATTCAGAGTAAAGACCATAAATCAGATATGTTTGCCTAACTCCAGCTCTAGCTCCTAAAGAAACTCAGGCAGGAGGAGCCCAGAGCCCAGAGTCAGGCACTAACATGAACAAGGCAGTGAGATTCAGTCTCTCTTTGTTTAAAGATGACTGTCACATCACGTGAAAACTGTTCCAACTACATACTCTCTATAAGAAACCATTATGCAGTCAAGCAATATATTTAAATTAAAAATACTGTGCAAACCTTATCCAAAATAAAACAACTATGTTGTTTTAGTTTGGGATTTTGTAAGGGGAAAAATGTTATACAGGACACATATTTTATAAGATTATTTCTAATAGTCACCCAAAGACTCATATACAAGAGAGTATAGGAAATCCATCCACAAACTAAAGATCCAAGAATCCAGCTGAGGGCCTCAATCCTACAGAAATTTCCTGCATTAGTCCAGCTGAAGACCTAGAGCCCATAACAGTGCCTCCCAACAGGTCCACCTGGAGGTCTAGAGCCTGTGACAGTGTTTCAGCCAGGCCTGTCTCACAGATCTGTGTTGGAAAAGCCTGAAGGTCAGTGGTGGAAGCTAGAAAGTCTGTGCCAGAGGGATGAAGCATCTGTGCTAGCAGGCTGCGGGATCTGCACTGGAGCCACTAGGTGACACTCAAAGTAAGGACCAGGACTCCTCTGAAAAGTAACACAGCCATCCTCAGAAACAGTGAGGTCCTGAGCTCCTCTGACCGTAAGAACAGCCGAGTTCCTACCAGGAAAACCAATGTGACAAACTTCTCTAGGAGACTGAGCAGTGTGCTATCTTCCTCTTTGGAGCTAAGAAGTGATGCTCAAAGTAAGGATCGGAGCTCCCCCAAAATGAACCAGAGCCATTCTCAGAAACAACAAGGTTCCTACCTCCTCCTCTGATGAAAACAGTCATGTTCATTAGGAAAGCCAGAATGGCAAACTCCTTCAGAAAACCCAGCAGCTCCTTACAGCTTCTCAACAGCTTCCAACTGGCTCCCAAGAGCTTCCACCAGCTCCCACCAGCCTCACTTCTTCAATTCTGCCTCATGTTGCTGGCAACAATCATCAGATGGGCCTCAAACACCTAGCACCATGCTGATTCAGTTTATTTTATTTTATTTTCTTATTGTAAAGAAAAAGAATGGAAACATAAACCAGAATAACAAAAACAATACAGGAAATACAAAATTATAGGGCTGGGGATATAGCTCAGTGGAATAAGCGCTTGCCTAGCAAGCGCAGGGTCCTGAGTTCGATCCCCAGTACTGCAAAAAAAAAAAATTATAGAGAAGATAGTAGGGAATTAGAACTGGATGCTGTATTACATAGTGTTATCTTTGCATTAATTAACAGAAAATCAATAAAGGAAATACCAAATTATACAGAAGATAGTAGGGAATTAACACTGGATGCTGTATTACATAGTGTTATCTTCACATTTGTTAGTTATACAGATGATGGCTCCTTCAATTAATCAATTTTCTCCACCCTCATCTCAATTGTTCTACCACCCAATCAGTCATCTTTCCTCTGCTAATAACTGTACTTTTGGGTTTATTTACTCCCTCTGGCTCTCACACTGGGAAGAGACATGGCTGCTTCAAATTATGCTGTAACAAATATGGGGGTACACACATTGCTAGGTCAGGAGGTGAAAAAGCACCCATGCTCAAGGACAGTAGATAAGCGGGGAATTGGGTTCACTCTGGTCAAGTCCCCATTGACAAGCCCTCAACCCCACCAGTCTGGTCAACTTGGCAGGGTTACCCAGCAAATCACCAGGATTCGCCTCAATTCAGTGCATCCAGAGGCCCATTCGCGTCCTCAGAATCCCGCCAGCAGACAGTCGGGCTCTGCCCCATCACTGCACTACTGGGAACCCAGCTGAGCCCATCGGGTCGCCCCCACGGACCACCAGGCTCTGGCCCCTGTAAGCCACTCCTGGTGGCCCTGTTGAGCCCATGGGGTTGCCCCCGTGGACTGCCTGGCTCTGCCTTATCACCACACTGCCAAAGGCCGGGTCCGGGTCTTCGGGTTCTCATGTAGCCTGGAGGGAGCCCCCTCCACCCTCAGGCTACTGAGCTCCCTGTCAAGGCCCCTGGGGTCCCTTTAAGGGCCACTAGCATCTCCCTGTAGGCCGCCTATGACTCTTTGGAGGCTGTCCCCACCCAGCTAGAGAACCGGGTCTGCACCCTAGTTCCAGGTCTTCACCTCCTCCCTCCTCTCGATCTCCAGTGTTGCTGTTCCCTGCCCCTTGCAGCTGGGCACTGGGCGCACTTACGATGCTGGGCACAAGTGGCGTGATGTCTCTCTGACCCATGCTCACTGTGGTAGTCCAGGGTGTGTACTAAGTTTAGTCATTAGTTCTAGAAGAGAATTGGATTTTCTCAGGTCTGCTGTATAGAGTATGTTGTTGTCTCTCAGACTCCTGGACTGCTGCTTTTTCTGTAATTTGTTGTTATGAGTTCATACAAGGTTCATCTATGCAAGCAGTATGAAGTCCCTCTTAGTGCTCATATTAGTGGTATAGGGTGAGTCCTGAAGTCTGTGGACTCAGCCCATTGCTGTCAGCAATGCATGTTGAGTGCACAGGTCACCAAGCCTCAAGGTGCTCAGAGAGGGAGTTCCTGGTGGGAACTGAAGCCTGGTAACTCAGCTCATGCTTCCTGCTTAGTGTTGGAGTGAGAAGGGCATTGGACTGTATGCTCCCCCTCCTTCTGCAGCTCTCTCTTACTGTTGTGCTCCAGTTCCCATTTGTTCTTTCACTGGATGGATCCCCAGGTATTGCCGTGGCCCTAGGGTAGATGCTGCTGCTCTCTGCTGTTAGTTGCTCACACAGTGGAGAGGCAGGAGGCCACAGCCTCAGGGCAGGCGTAGAGCTCGGTGTGGTGGACTGTGTACTGGTTGCTTTGACTACGCCTTGCCTTAGGGCATGGTTAGAAAGGTTGCTGCAGAGTGGGGATTCTGTTTTAGTAGCTGTTGTAACTTCTCATCCTCACACTGGGTTTAACAACACCTCCCAACCACCGTTGCCTCTTTTCCAGGCTGCACTTTTTCCTCTACAGTCCTGCACCAGCTCTCGGAACTCTGCTCTCCCCTGGCCGAGTCGGGAGGCTCCCGAGAACACAGGCCTCCACAGCTGAAACTGTGAGTGCCAGCATGAGGTAGTGGGCTGAGGCTGTGTTTGCAGTGGTGACTCCCTCCTTCTCTGCCTCCTCTTCCCCTGATTGTGCCAAGGCAGCGCTCTGAGCTTTCCTCAAGGAGAGGTCTTGTTTGCTCTCTCTGAGGGCTTCAATTCTCATTTCAGGTTTTTCCTGGGTTCAAGGTACACATTTCTGTCCTTCCTGTGTTTCTCATTGCTATACTCCAGTGTCTGGGTGGCAATCCTCCGGGAGGATCTTTCTCTGCTGCTTACCCAGTCACCATCTTCCCAGAAGTCATGCTGATTCAGTTTAACTGGGTGTTATAAGTTGACCAACAGTTGTCAATCCACCACACATGTTAATAATGAAGAAAATAGATTTAAGAAAAGTGAATATTTCTAAAGGTTAAAGATGGTCACTAAGAATTATAAAAAGATTCAACTCGTGAAAAAAACTGGAAAATCTTAAATGTGTATACACATAAAAACGTATATTGTTATTTATCTTTATTTTCAGCACAAAAAATCCTCTGTGTTCTTTATTAAATTACCACAAAGAACATAGCACATGGTTTTAGATTTTGTTTAGTCTCTTGGGAAATATTCAAAGGTGGGAAACATTGTTGAAACTCATGAAAAACATTAAATTTCCCTATTCTGACGTTTATTCTTGGAATCTGATCATTGAAAATACTAAAAATAAAGAAGTCAAATTTCAGTCTTTTCCTTAAGTACCATGAATTATTTGAAAGTTGTACCAACAATTCTTAAATAAACCTACCATCAAATTATCTTGTCTGGCTGACTAATATTTGGGGGGAAATGTGCAGCTAAACAAAATTACAGTAAAAGGAATCAAAACAGATTAGCTATTTGAGGCCTCAAAGAGGGGGCATTATCACACCCAGCCATTGATGTCAGGGACTCTGGATCATTAAGAACTTTATCTGAGCATTGAAAGATACAGTGCAACTAAAGTGTTTCTCTAAACTGAATTTCTATCAGCTATTATATAAAACTAATCCTTGTCAGATGTCAAAATTTTGTTCCTGAAAGAAGGTCTGATTTTTTTAAACCTCTAAGTGATGTTTTTTAAAATAGAACCCACTCAAAGGGTGTGTAAAGAGGATGTAGAATGACAGAATGCCTAAGTAGATTCCTCTGAGATGACAAAAAGATCTGCTTGACACGAAGGACAGAAGTGACACTCATAGAAGGCACAAATTTATACAGGAAATTACTGGCTATGAACATTGTCACTGACATATCAATAGTGAAAAATAAATGCTGTGTCCACCCATTAAGAATAGGGTGGTTCCTTGTATCCGAAATGATGAGGGTATTTGTTTTTTTAAGCTTATAAATAGCAATGGTCACAAGAGCCAGATTTTATAGAAACAAACGAAAATTTTGCATCTTCATATATTTACTCATATCCTTTTGTGTGTGTCTGTGGTGCGTGTATATCCATCTGTGCAACCACTTTGACACATATGATAAATAAGGGAAGTTTCAATAGATTAGGACATGACAAAAATAGAAAACTAGTTCAGTAAAGCTCTAAAGTATCTTCACCTGATCTGGTTGCATATTGTAAAATCAGATACCATCATAAAATATTTCCTTCTCAAAAGACAACTCCTGAATGTAACATAGTGAATGAGAATGACCTAGGCTTCTTTCTTCATTATTGATTTCTTGTTAACTTGAGAAGCATGCTGCTGTGATATTAATTTGAAAGGCTGATGTCTATAATTACATGAGAATGAAAATACATCTTCCCAGAATAATTCTGAACTTTCTCTCTAAATTGGCATGTACCTGAGTGAAATGCTTCAGTACGGGACCTGTGACCGTTGGTAGCAATCCCGGTATGAATGGGATTGGATCATTAAAGCATCCCAATTGAACTTGGTCATTTAAATTAAGATTGGAATGGCATTAGTTTGCCAACTGCTAACTCCAGAAAGGGCTTGATTTCAGTACTGCCTCCGTCACTCCTAGTTGTGGTGGAAAGTAGACTAATTGTATTTGGAACCTTGAAAGGTGCTACTAAATCATTTTCCATGTCACTCTATGATGGTTAAGGTTTAAAAACCCACATCGCTCTGACTATGGATTCTTAGTAAACAAAGCTACCATTACTGAAGTCACTTCTATAATAATTGGATGATCTAAATAAAATATTAGTCTAGATTTTTCTGAACAGTGTTTTCTAATAGTGTGTCATGCTGGGAGTCGTTTATTGGAATGTCTTGTTTTTCTTCTTAAATAAGACAGGAATTCACTTAGAGAATTCACATAGGACAGCATTTCTGAGGTCTTTATGGTTGTGTCTTCTTACATAGAAAATTTTCCATTTTAGGTGCATGTTATAAGTGTGTATTTTCATGGATGTTTCAAGAGAAGATTTTGGAGCAGCTTTGTTTATTTTTTTTTTTTTAGTAAAAATTTTTGATGAGCTAGTTATCTCTATTTTACTTTTAACTTGTATGGTTAGAATTGTAATTTTACCTTTAGAGATTTCAATTTAAAACCTCCTAAGTGATTCCCACATTCTGAGGTCCATTGTCCATGCATTTTGGTTGCCCAAATCCCAACAGTTTATGATCCAGTTTTGAGCAAATACTTCAAAAGGAAAGCAGCTTTAGGTATGCTTTACCTAGACTTTAACACAGAAAGCATTTGCTCCCGTTTCAGGAAGAACAGAGACTAGATCAGAAGAATATTCAATAATTATAACTTTTACTGGGAGTTATTTTATTAAGGCACTACATTTTCTTTTTCCTAATTGGTGCTTAACACTATTCTAATAGTTATTTCCAGCAGATACATGAGATTACCAACAGTCTTTTTCTGAACACCTGTGTGATCAGAAATCCTGTATTTCTCAGTTCTTTATGATATTCATAATTGCCACTCAAACTTCAGCTTGAAATCAGCTGTTTTTTGATGGATCTTCTTCACATACACAAAATATTACACCAACATTCAAGAGAACCTATATGCAGAATTTCCAATCTTGTTTCCTATTCCTACCCCCCTCTGTGTTTACACCGTCCCTCAGGCTTCTTTACTCCTGAATTTAACAGCATATATTCCTTTGTCCAAGAAGTGTGTACAGATGTCAAGATGTCATGCTAATGTGGGGCACATCTTCTCACTTTTCTCCTACAGAGATAATATTTTGCCTAGCTTTCTATACAATCTTGTAATAAAAAATTTGTTGAATATTTTGGCTAGTTTCATATTTTTTATTTCAATGAATCTTGCCTCAGTTTGTCTTAGATAGAGGTTAACACTTCTGGTTATTGTTTTGCAGGAAAAAAAATCTACTAGATAAGCCAAAATACAACTGGATCTAGAATAAATTTGGGTTTCATTCCCAATTTGTTGTATTGTCTCTCCCTAGCAAATTTATAAATCTCACAATATGCAGCTCAGCTATTTCACATGACCTAATGTTTTTGGAATGTATCTTTTACATTTTTCCAGGCCTTATTTCTTTCTGTGTGTAATGCACTTCAGAACTTTTATGCAACAGATCATACTCAATACTCAGTATAATTCTGTGGATTAAGAATTACTGCATTTAATTGGTTATATGATGTTCATTTGTCACACATTAACAATTGTGAAATCATCAACATCTTTACATAAGCATCTTAGCATTTTATAAAAACTGTTGGCCAAGTGGTTGTTATATTAAAACTCATTGCCAGACCTGAAAGAATTGAATTTTTATTTTATGTTTGAAAAACTATAACCCCTTAGTCTTATTTTCTGTTATGGTTTGTGTCTAAATCTCCTCCCAAAGCCTCATGTAGTCATGGGGTGGGCTTTTAGAGATGATGATTGATTCATGGTTCACTGTAAGGATTATGGATGTGAGTGCTATACCCTCCATGGGGGCAGGTAGCCTGCATATAATATATACAGTGCTCTGCTCTACCAACTGAGCTATGGAAGGCCGCGTTAGCCTACATATAAGATAAAGGAGGGAAAGAGGTTTGCTCTCTCACTCCTCCCTTTTTGCTCCTCTTGCCTTTTTCTGTTTTCTACCACCTAGAACTGTTGCCCTTTGCCATGTGCCACTTTGCCTTGGAGCCAGCTGTGTATGGACTGACACTTCCATAAACTGTGAACTAAATAAACCTTTCATTCTCTAATTTGGGGCATCAGGAGTTTTGTCCCAGCAAAAGAGCAAAATAATCAACTCAGACTTTGGTACCAGGAGTAAGGTCATTGCTGTGACTATACAAGGCTATGTGGTACAATAACCTTTGGGAATGGCTTGTGGGAAGAGTTTGGAGAGGTTCAGAGATATCACCTGAAAGAGTAGGGCTGGAGCAACTTAGGCTGTTCTGTATGGGAGATTCTGGCCAGAGTTTGGAAGACCAGAGGCTGATACAAATCCTGCAAGTAAAGACTGGGTTCAGGAGGCTTCTGCTGGGAAGGACTAACTTGGCTTCTGGATTCCAGATGATGTGTGCCATGGGTGGGCAGAAAGTTTGTCTTTATTTCGCTAAAGTCGACATACTGTGCCTGAGACTGAGATTAATGGTGATGGGCTCACTAATCTTGTAGAAGAAATGTCAAGGCAGTCTAATGTTGAGGTGGTCCATGGCTATTGTTGGGGGATTTTAGCCAGATTTATGTTGAGAATCAACAGCAAAGAGCCCAACAGGATGGTTTAAATGTTGTGAGTTTGGCCAGAAAGGAAGCTCTAGTAATGCCGTGGACTGCAAAGACAGAGGTGAGCAGATCTCAATTACTGAGAAGGAACAGGAGAACATGAAAGATGACCTGAGGACATCACAAGAAGTACATAGTCTTCACCCTTTGCAACCTCAGAATGCAAGAGTAAAAGACTGCCTTAATGAGAAAGCTGCAAAGCACCATATTTCAGAGTGGTAGCAGTGACCATACAAGGTTCCAAAATGGCAGCAGCACAGATAATTTGTTCCTAAGAGTTGGATTCACACTGCACAGTGAACCTGGCCCTTAACACCTTCAGTCAAGAGAGAGGAAAGATGAGCTACTGCTCTAGCTGGCAGCAACCTTGACATCATTCACGTGGCCATGAATGATGTGGTGTGAGCAAAATGCAAGAGTTCTGAGGTTAAAAAGGTTTCCACCTTGATTTCAGAAGGTCTGGGAGGCCAGTGTGTCCTTGAGAGGGGAATATGTGAATCTGTGAGTGTGAAGTCAAAGGTGCAGTGAGACCCTAGAAGCTTGAAGATGCCGTTAACGAGGATTGTCTGAGGAAACTTGCAAGGAGGGAGCAGAGTGACCCTAAGAGAGAAGCCATGGAGCTATAATCACCAGAAGTGCCTTAGGGGTGGATCCACACAAGCCCTTTGGAGCTCACCACTTACCACAGATTACTTTGGATGTTCCACATGGAACTACAGGACAATATAATATGGGACACATATTTTATAAGAGTATTTAAAATCATCACCCAAAGAATCATATGTAAGAGAGTTCAGGAAATCTGTCCACACAGTGGAGACCAAATAATCCAGCTGAGGGCCTGGCTGTGATAATGTCCTGCATGAGTCCAGCTGAAGACCTAGAGCTCATAACAGTGCATCCCACCAGTCCAGCTGGAGGCCTAGAACCCAGGACAGTGTCTCATGCAGGCCTGTTTAACAGTTCTGCTCTGGAAGTCCTGAAGGTCAGTGGTGGAATTTAGGAAGTCTGTGCCAGCAGGATGAAGGATCTGTGCTAGCAGACTGAGGGATCTCACTGGAGCCAAAAAGTGATGCTCAAAGTAAGAACCACAGCCATCCTCAGCAACAGTGAGGTCCTGAGCTCCTCTGATGGTCAAGACAGCTGAATTCCCAGCAGGATAGTCAACTTGACAAGCTTCTCCAGGAGATGAGCAATGCATCATTTTCCCCTCTGGATCCAGGAAGTGATGCTAAAAATGAGGACCAGAGCTCCCCCAAAATGAACCAAAGCTATTCTCAGTGCCCACAAGGTCCTGAGCTCTTCAGAGGATGAAAACAGCCAAATTCATCGGGAAAGCCAACATGACAAGCTCCTCCAAAACAACCAACAGCTTGGTATAGCTTCTACCAGCTCCCAACAGCCTTACATGTTCTTCTCTAGTTCTGCCTCTTATGCTGCTAGAAACAGTCATCACGTGGGCCTCCCACACCCAGCATCATGCTTACTCAGGTCAGCTGTGGTAATAAGTTGACCACCGGTTGTCAACCCACTGCAGATATATGAATTGATGCTAGTAGAATGATAATATTACTATACTATATATCTTATAAAATCATATTTTATATCTTAAATATTCACAACAAAATTAAACAATATATAGTGAGAGTAGATGTCACCCTCTTGTATTGACACCTTTTCTTCTCTTTTTTTTTCCAGATAAATAACTTTCAATTAATTCCAAATATAACACATTTCTTCAATTTTTTCCAACACTCTTTCTTATTCTGTTAAAAATATTGGAAAATTTTATGAACCAGTCTTTAGTTAATGTTTTATCAGCTTACATTCTACCATTATATATTAGAGATTATGGATGTTAAGATTAAACAAGCTAGTGTGTACATGCTTTTCCTTATGATTTATGAAATATCTGTTAAAACATCCTTGAAGCATAGTTTTGTCATAACAAACTTGAATAAATAATATATTCAACATGGTGTGCTTTGAAAGTTAAATGTCCCAAGTCTAACCATATACCATGGATGAAATGAATCATACCCACCTCCGCTCTCTATTTACAAAAGCTTTGTTTCTACTTTTTGCTTGTAATTTTTATTTTTGTCCTTTGTTTACCTTTCCCCTACACCTTCTCTTGTTCCCCTTCCCATTTAAACATTTTTTCTCAATTCCCAGTATGTATTGTACATTTTTGTCCTTATTTACCCTTGATTTCTCATACCAGAGATACATTGTGTTATTTACACGTGTGTCCTATATATTTCACTTAAGAGGATGGTCTCAACATGCATCCATTCAGCTAGAAATGTCTCAATTTTATCCTTTGTGGCAGAGTCGTATTCTATTCTATAAAAAACCCTATCAGGTTATTTATCCATTCATTGGTTGATGGTTATTTGGGTTCTTTGCAAGACTTAGGTATTACAAATTGTGCTATTATAAAAAGGGGTGTGCATACATCACCATGGTATGATGTTTTTAATTCTTTCAAGAAGTTACTTAAAAGAGAAATAATTGGGTCAAATGAAACCTCTAGTTTTAGCTTTTTGAGGAATTTCCACATTGATTGCACAGTCTGCACTCTCTCCACCACTGGAAAAGGGGGTTCCTTTTCCCAACAACCCCACCAGCATTTCGTTGATTTGTTTAGCATTTATTTGATTTGGTTCAAGTGAATTTTAGAACCATTTGCTCTACCAGCATTTGGTTGATTTGTTGATAACAGCCATTCTTTCTGGAGTGAGATGGAATCTCCACATTATTTTGATTTGTGTCTCAAATGACAAATGACACTGAACATCCTTTCATGTATTTATTTGCTGTTAGATACTTCTTTATGTGAGAAATGTCTCCACATTCCTGATGCACAGTTTTGGATTGAGTCTTTAAATTTTGGAGTCTGATTTTTCTGAGTTCATTATATATTCTAGATACTAGTCCTTTGTCTGAGAAACAGCTGGAAAAATTCTTTTCTTCCAATATGGTTTGTCTCTTCACTCTGTTGATTTTTTTGGCTGTACAAAAGCTTTTTAATAAGATGTGACCCCAGTTGTTGAGTCTTTTTGCTATTTCCTGTGTGGTGAGAGATTTATGTTTAAAGTCTTCGCCTACACTAATATCTTCAAGAGTTCTATTTCATGGTGAAAGAAATGGGTCTCATTTTGATTTTTAGCATGTGGAAAGCCAGTTTTTTCAGCACCACTTATCCAGGAGGCTATTTTTTTCTTTCAGTGAAGGAGTTTGAATCCTTTTCAAAGATAAGGTTACTGGGATCCGGGGAAGGTGGCGACCAGGTGAGCAGCAAGGGAGCGAACCTCCTTAATAAACACCACCAGCTCGAGACAGACTTGGCGAGCGTGAATGCCGGGACCTCGGCTGGGAAGTTTAAACTGGGCGTATTTCTCTGAGATGCCGGGGGAGATGTGGTAGGGCGGACCAGGCTGCCGGGGCGAGACGTGGGGAAGTCCCAGACGCTGGGAGCCAGGGACGATCCCCGCAGGGAAGAAGCTGGGATCGGTCCAAGCGAAGTGGGAGCGCGGCCGCCTCGGGCCCTCCCGCCTCCCGAGCCGGTGCAGCCCCCCGGCGACTCCCGACAGAGATCGGCTTGCTAGCGGTAGAGACACCCGGCAATCCCACGTTTCGCGCGTGTCGGGCGAGCCGCGCGGAGGGCCACAAACGCCGCCGGAAGCGGAGAGAGGGATTTGCTGGGCCCTAGCGCCCTGAGAGCACGGACGCCTCGATCCCTCCCGCCTCCCGAGCCGGCGCAGTCCCCCGCGACTCCCGACAGAGATCGGCTTGTTAGCGGCGGAGACACCTGGCAATCCCACGTTTCGCGCGTGTCGGACGAGCCGCGCGGGGGGTCCCAAACGCCGCCGGAAGCGGAGAGAGGGATTTGCTGGGCCCTGGCGCCC